>JAVIAB010000124.1:64241370-64341370 GCA_032433765.1 Megaustenia siamemsis
CGAAGGCAGAGATAGTTTGAGGTCTCTTGCTCTTAGCTAGCCTTTGTTGCTCACAGTGTTTCTAATATTTTGCCAATCCAATTTATTGAAGAAAAAAAACATTCTCCCGGACTTGTTTTTTCATAGTTTTTCTTATAGCAGCGTTTATCGTGGATTTGTTCTTTGTGTTTGTTACACGGCCACACATTTATTGTTTCTTTATATATCCTGTTACAGCTGGTTAGTGCACAACCATCCACAGTGCTAATAAGGCTGTCGGCTGAGAGGAATTACCCAAATTTCGTGACTCTTTTAGCTTTGCGAGCAGGGGCGGTTGTAGGTAAAATGATGTTCGCCGTCTATATCTCGCATAGCTGAAGTGACGTCACAAACTTTTGGTGATTCTCTGATTTCCCTCTCAGCCCGCAGGCCTGAGTAAAACTATAGATGGCTGAGGTTAGTTTTTCCTCATGTCGAACACGTCATTTATGGCATAAATCATTGCTGTCCATTCAGATGGTTCTCTGCTAGATTTATTTTTGCAATTAAGCTCATAGTTGAGTCCTGTCTATTAATTGTTCTAATTTCGCTACTGTATTGCGACCCTAATTATCTTCTTACTTCTTCACTTCTATTTTTTTTCCTTTCAGAAAGAGCCCTGTCAAGCAATTTGTTATTTACTTTAGCTTCTATCCTGACACTCTTAGGGGTGCTGGCTCGCCTAGCTTATGACTCCTGTTGCATTCTGAATCTGAAGATGGCGAAATATCTTAACTGTATATATATATATATATAATATATATATATTATATATATATATATATATATATATATATATATATTATATATATATATATATCGGTCCTAAACTATCAACATATAGTAGCATGTGCGAAGCTATCAGATTAAATCTACTGTCTACCTTTAGTCCTATTTAGGCGAGAAAAACACTGCTGGAAATCGTCATCCACGTTTGAATCGAGATTTCCATTTATCGATTTTTTTTCGATTTCGATTATGGGTTTTTTTTTTTCAGAGACAGTAGCGCGATAACTTACCACCCACCAATCACTGTTCATCGCTCCACGTTTCCAGATGTTTGTTCGTAAATCATGTCTTTTGATGGACCAATGGCAAGCAATGACTCAACGCGGTAATCCAAACAAATTGATGCGGTCATTGTAACCATGTTCCTGGCTGCTGATTGATTTGGTCACATCCTTCTGGGTCATTTCATTTACCCTTCAGCAGGAGCCAGGACACAGCGCGTGTGAGCAGCTAATTGATGCATCTAATCGGATCTCAGCACGGACATTGAACTGCATCGACTAAAGGATTGGCTCTAATCTTATAAAAAAACATTATACACTGCTAATTGATACAAGTTACTTAAAGAGACTCGCTTCAGCGTGTCCGTTTCTTCTTTCCACACGTTACTGGGATAACTGTATGCATCATAGATTATAAATAGTTTCCGCTTCCGGATAAATGATTCAATATTTGGAAAGTTTCTATTCATTAGGGTTTCAGGGACATTGTGGGGGAATAAGCAAAAATATGGGTGTAACTTATATATGGCATGGGAGCCATGATAGCTCAGTGGTTAGTGAACTGGACTACAAAGGACAAGGGGTACGGTTCGATCCCAATCGACGGCTTCCGGTTCATCATCATCATCGAGTGCCGTCTCCGCAACAAAGGATGGCTACCATGGAGCGCCATTCTGCTCTGTCTCTTGCTTTAATGGTGCGGGTTGTCATAGGCTGATTTGTCCATCTTTTGATGTTACTCGTCCATGTTAGTCTTGGTCTGCCTCTTTTACCTTGTATTTTCCCCTCCAGGATTACTTGTAATAGGCTGTTGTGTCTTTCAACATGACCCAAAAATCGCATTTGTCTTGTTTGAATTTGCTTCCGGTTCACCCAGCCTTTAATGGGTACCGGATTTTTTTCCTGGGAAAGTAAAGCGTCACGGGCGTAATACCGACCACATTACCCCAAAAATCATGTGCCGAAGGTCTGTAAAATTTATGGTCACTAACACCATATTCCCTATACGCCACTTGGCGTGATGGGGGTACTTTACTTTTCTTACTTTATATATGGCATGGTACGGTGGATGGGTGAATTTACATATTTTTATATATTTTTTTTAAAGAAAGGGTGGGGATCGTAGATGTTAAATTTACAAGCTGGTGTATTGTAGTATACCTTACAAATATCGGAATCATTCTTTGTGTCCAGATATACATTAGTATTGCCGCTGATCTTGTGTTTTACTAATTTACTTGTGCATTGTTAAATGATATTTTAGATCCAATTGTGTATTTACTTTTTTTTGTTTCTGTTTTCTTTGGTTAATTTGTTTTAATCTAGTACTTATGTTTTATTAATCTCTCGTTTGGATTTAGTGATGTTTCTGAGCGATAATTAATGTGTATTACTTTCCTTGCTTTTGGTTGTCTTCTGTTAGTTCAATGCTGTGGGATCAATTGTTTGGGCATTATTTATATGTGTACTCTGTGTCGATAAATTGTGTCACCGAACTACATTGAATGTGCAATCTCTATCTTCAGTAAAACTCCATAACTCCAAGCAAGCTCCACAGGTTTCTTTTGAAGATTTAAAAATGTTTCTTGTTGTCAATTAATCTTTTTAATCGTTAATGTTACATTTTATTCATAGCTGTCTATCTTTAACACCTTAATTGATTTGCTCTTTTGTGTCTTTCTAGAAAGATAAAATACCTATGCTACTTTTATTATACATTCAAGGTGATTAAATGGAGCTGTATTTTAAAAGTAAAAAACTGTTGTGCTTAAAAAATTTAAGATTTGTTAAGATGTGTGTCTTGTGTCACAGATTGAAACCTTTTTAATAGAATAACAGTTTTATGAATGAGGGAAACGTACTAGGCTCAGGACACCTTCGTCCATAAACGCTTTTCAAGATTGGGACTAAAATGTCACTTTGAAATGAACAACAAAAACAAACAAAAACCTGTAATTGTATTTTCCATAAAACTTCCCAATAGAAGCAACAGAGGGCGTGCTGGCCAACGCCAAGTAACTACATGACATTATTCTCTCCCTTTTTCAAAGAATAAACAGAGCTGAGCATGTTGGGCAACAACTGGTGCCAGGATTAATGAACCAAAAATGGTTAAGATCCTTCTACATCTTCCCATAGTTGCCATGGAGATAGGTCGCCTAGTCCGGCGAAGCGGTTATGTTTCAAGTCAAATCTGATGACCAATAATTTCAGGCTGACCTGGAATTGTTCAATTTGAAAGATGCAGAACGCTATACAGACCGCTTGGAAGTTAGATCAGGAGTAAGTCAGGGGTGCGTGCTCTCTCATCTATTGTTTATTACATACATGTACTACAGGTGCAAGTTAGCCAACCCATCGCATGCTGAGGAGATTAGCGAACTTCTTTTTTTGCAGACGATTAAGCACTAATACATAGAATAATAGAAGACCTAAAAAACACTTAAATAGATTCTACAGCACAGGAATAAAATACAACGTGAAAATCTACATCAACAAAACAGAAGTCATGAATATCGCAAAAGGAAAACAGAACATCAATATAACTATAGACGGCAGACAATTAAAACAAGCAGAGGAATTTAATATCTAGGAAGTCTAGTGACAGACGACAATTCATAAACAGCAAAAATAGACTCAAGATACGACAAAGCTTGTCAAATCATTGGACAACTATCACCACTATTGTTCAACAAGGAAGTAACTCTAGAGGCAAAACGGACTCCCTACAATACACATTCATACCAACGTTATGCTACCACTGCCAGTCCTGGACCCTAGATGCAAGAGCAATAAGAACAATAGCCAGCACCGAGATGAAATGTGTTAGAGGAATGACAGGAAACAGCCTGAGAGATCAGTAATTAAGAACTGAGAAAAAATGTAGGAATAACCCTCGCCATGGAATACATAAAGAAACATCAGTTAACATGTTTTGGCCACGTGATAGGGCAGAAATATCAAAACACAACACAACGTGCCTTCAGTAAATGTTACGAGAACACCAGACCCAAAGGCCGACCACGAAAAAGATGGATTGATGGAATATTAGAAACAATAGATAACATAACATAACAGCAGCAGAGACGAATAGAAGAGCAAAAAATCGCAAATTATATCTTCCCTAGACGCTGAGAGGGAAAGGAGAGAAAGAAGAAAGACGCAAGTGTTTCAGCTTGAGCTAAATTATGAAACAAATCAAGTACATCTATATAACCTCCATTTTTGGGCCGATGGGGGAGGCGTGACCGTCAGTCGAGGGGAAGACGAAAACGAAGAAGGAGGGAGGGAGGAAGTTGAGAAGAAGAAGTATTTAAGAAACGTATCGCTACAAACTTATTATGTATGAAAGTATATATGGTTAGAATACAATGTGATGAAAAGCGAGATATGAAATATCGCAAACGAACGTGTTTGTAGAGATTTGAAGCAAACTGTACATAGACGCAACACATTGATAAAGACATTGCGATGCACCAATTTGAACTGAGGATTTTAATATTTGTCAATCAGTAAATGTGAGTGCCAACTGAAGCTAGTACCAGTCCGCTTAATAAACCGTGGCAGCCGATAATATTTTGAGCAAACAAATCAAAGTTTTGGCATTGAGAGCTCGCTCGTTGTTAAATAGGAAAGGGGGTGGTTGAATGGACAAGCAAATCGTTTTCCCTTTCTCATTTGTCTTTCAACATTGAGGTGAGCGATAGTTTGGTGTTATTTGCTCTCTAGTTGGTCTCATCTGCTAACACTTTTCCTACTGATTCGTGTATTAAGTTAGTCCATCTTTTCGAGGACTTATCAGCTTATTGTATTCGTAGCATTGCTGATATTGTGTTTAATTCTTTCTGTCTTGTTACGTGGCCGAACAATTTAATTTGTGATTTTCCTGTCTTTTCCCATCTTAACTACCTCCTCTGTTCTTGCTTGAATTCTGATTTTTTGTTTGTTTGGTCTTTCAAGCTGGTTCCCATCAGATGTCAAACATTTTTCATTTTGTTAGATACAAACAAATACATTATAAATAATAAACCTTTATAACAGAAAAGAAGAGTAATGGAAAAAAGACAATTAAAATTGATCTGTATAACTTTACATACAACTTACAATCTGTGCTTCCTTAAATGATAGAGAATATACATATGCGTGTGTGTGTGTGTGTGTATATATATATATATATATATATATATTATATATATATATATATATATACATACATATATACACGCACATACACATTAAAAAATATATTTTTGCGTTCGCCAGCTTTCACCTCTAGCGAAGTACCATGAGTACCTGAATTGTGCGTATTAATCTGTTTTTCCATCGTAGGCGTTTGCACGGGGGTCCATCGCCACACAGGCAGATAAATCCGCCTTCGGTGGTACTCATATTTTTTTTCCGTCGATGAGTAAATGACGTTTCAGGCCAGGCCTCGCTGAGACCAGGGGTGGTTGCCGCAAAGAGAAATCACTAAATGGTTCAGCCGAGAATTTAACTCACAACCTCTGTCTCGAGACCGGAGTCTTGCCTCTAGACCAACCTGTCCCACGCGCACATTATATATATAGTTATTGTTGGTCTTTACCTAAGCAAAGAAAGCATTCCTCCAATGAAAAATATCTTTAGCAAATCTTTTTTCTGGGCGGAAAAAGTATAAGAAAATAGTTCTTTAGTGTTCTAGATCGTGTGCCCAGTCACACCGAGGTGAGTTATGGACAATTTATGAAGAAATATGACATCGTTGAGGACAACAGTCATGTCATTTTACAGAATTTTGAGAATATCATGAGCAGCTGGAAGGAGTAACGAATGGAATAATGTCACTGCGCAAATAGGGGGTTTTCAATAACATTAGGAGAAGCACATCGATGTCAGTGAGAATATGGAAAAAATTAGAATATTGTAGCGAAATAGAATGAAGAGAAAAAATGAAAATATTGTAGCGAAATAGAAGGAAGAG
Source organism: Megaustenia siamemsis (assembly GCA_032433765.1). Taxonomy (NCBI): domain Eukaryota; kingdom Metazoa; phylum Mollusca; class Gastropoda; order Stylommatophora; family Ariophantidae; genus Megaustenia; species Megaustenia siamemsis. The sequence goes on from JAVIAB010000124.1 coordinate 64,247,359, forward strand.
ATAAAATGAAAATATTATAGCGAAATAGAAGGAAGAGAAAAAATGAAAATATTGTAGCGAAATAGAAGGAAGAGAAAAAATGAAAATATTGTAGCGAAATAGAAGGAAGAGATAAAATGAAGATATTGTAGCGAAATAGAAAAAAGAAAAAATGAAAATATTGTAGCGAAATAGAAGGAAGAGAAAAAATGAAAATATTGTAGCGAAATAGAAGGAAGAGAAAAATGAAAATATTGTAGCGAAATAGAAGGAAGTGAAAAAATGAAAATATTGTAGCGAAATAGAATGAAGAGAATAAATGAAAATATTGTAGCGAAATAGAAGGAAGAGAAACAAATGAAAATATTGTAGCGAAATAGAAGGAAAGAGAAACAAATGAAAATATTGTAGCGAAATAGAAGGAAAGAGAAACAAATGAAAATATTGTAGCGAAATAGAAGGAAAGAGAAACAAATGAAAATATTGTAGCGAAATTGAAGGAAAGAGAAACAAATGAAAATATTGTAGCGAAATTGAAGGAAAGAGAAACAAATGAAAATATTATAGCGAAATTGAAGGAAAGAGAAACAAATGAAAATATTGTAGCGAAATTGAAGGAAAGAGAAACAAATGAAAATATTGTAGCGAAATTGAAGGAAAGAGAAACAAATGAAAATATTGTAGCGAAATAGAAGGAAAGAGAAAGAAATTAAAATATTGTAGTGAAATAGAAGGAAAGAGAAACAAATGAAAATATTGTAGCGAAATTGAAGGAAAGATAAAAAAAAATGAAAATATGGTAGCGAAATAGAAGGAAAGAGAAACAAATGAAAATATTGTAGTGAAATAAAAGGCAAGAGAAACAAATGAAAATATTGTAGCGAAATAGAAGGAAGAGATAAAATGAAAATATTATAGCGAAATAGAAGGAAGAGAAAAAATGAAAATATTGTAGCGAAATAGAAGGAAGAAATAAAATGAAGATATTGTAGCGAAATAGAAGGAAGAGAAAAAATGAAAATATTGTAGCGAAATAGAAGGAAGAGAAAAAATGAAAATATTGTAGCAAAATAGAAGGAAGTGAAACAAATGAAAATATTGTAGCGAAATAGAATGAAGAGAATAAATGAAAATATTGTAGCGAAATAGAAGGAAGAGAAACAAATTAAAATATTGTAGCGAAATAGAAGGAAAGAGAAACAAATGAAAATATTGTAGCGAAATAGAAGGAAAGAGAAACAAATGAAAATATTGTAGCGAAATAGAAGGAAAGAGAAACAAATGAAAATATTGTAGCGAAATTGAAGGAAAGAGAAACAAATGAAAATATTGTAGCGAAATTGAAGGAAAGAGAAACAAATGAAAATATTGTAGCGAAATTGAAGGAAAGAGAAACAATGAAAATATTGTAGCGAAATAGAAGGAAAGAGAAAGAAATTAAAATATTGTAGTGAAATAGAAGGAAAGAGAAACAAATGAAAATATTGTAGCGAAATTGAAGGAAAGATAAAAAAAATGAAAAAATTGTAGCGAAATAGAAGGAAAGAGAAACAAATGAAAATATTGTAGTGAAATAAAAGGCAAGAGAAACAAATGAAAATATTGTAGCGAAATAGAAGAAAGAGAAAAAAAAAAAAGAAAATATGGTAGCGAAATAGAAGGAAAGAGAAACAAATGAAAATATTGTAGCGAAATAGAAGGAAAGAGAAAAAGAGGAGGACGAAATGAAATACTGGATAGTTTAATGCTCTGAGATGGAGAGAGGTAAACAAGTAAATGTGGATGGTCGTTAAAGGCATCACTCATGTACATGGCACCTGATGATAGGGGGCCTCGGTAGCCTAGTTGGGAAAACCACCCGAATGGGCTACCGACGCTCTGACAACCCGTGTTCGATTTGCGCTGGAAGCAGTGTGAATTGTACTCATGGTTGGAGAAAAAAAAACCCGCGGTCGACCCAGCCATTGGCAGAAATAAGTACAAGGGTAGTACTCCGGGAACGTGAGGAATGCCGCCTCGCATCGTGAGTCTGGAAAGTCTCCGAATACTTCTGGATAGGCGGCCGAGCACATACGGGTGAAACCTCGCATGCTAAGACGCCGGTTCAAGTCTCGTACTTTAATTTACCTTTACTTTACCTGGTGTGATGAGGTTGTTCGATTGTTCTTTAGTTGAACATTTTGGCTCATTGGTTAGTTTACAAAAACCGGCTTCTTGGGACTCAGGATGTCCAGTTATGTTCACTTCGTTGACGGAGGGGTATAGACACTGATGGTCCATTCTCCCGTTAGTTAAATACGCACCTTATTCATCTCATCATTTGTACCCTCGCACTCGGGCCACGTTTGATTCCAGATTCTTTCCTTCTCCAGGATTACAATTTCACTGGTAATTGTTGTGTTCTCTTCTAAATGTTGATCACCGAGTGGCCCTCGTTGTAGTCAATTAATCCCCCCCCCCCCAACACAAACATCACACATAACAAATTATCACCCTGACAAATGCACATCAAGACAGCCTATGGCTGATCCACAGCCATCTATAGTTTTACTAAAGCCTGTGAGCTGAGAGGGAAATTCCGAAATCGCCCAAAGTTTGTCTCGTCCTCAGCGTCTGTCATTTATCTGTTATTTCGCAATGATTTTTTGCATGCAGCCGTAGAATATACATGGCGCTGAACAGTTGCCATTCTTTATTGAACAGATACAACAGATTTTGCACATCGGCTAATTCCTTTGATCTTTTATGACCGTTGCAAATAAGTTTATTCAAATTTTAGATTTTACAGTAAAAATGTTAATTTCCAGTTCAGTTTTTTTTTTCAGAATCGTACCTACATAATACTTTTATAAATCCAGTAATTGTATGTGTTGCCAGTTATATGTAATTGCAAACATGACACCAACAATTTGTTACAGTTAATCTTGCCCTACGTTCACCATTAGACCCAGGTGTCCTAAACGCACCCCAAATTGAATGATGGGAGACGCATTTTGATATGGAAATATATATGTTGCCATTGAACATACATTTAACCATTCAACATATACTTAATCATCCCAGGCTGTTATTCAGTCTACCAACAAAATATGGTCTTCATCATTCCGAATCTGACGATTCCAAGAGGTTGAAAATGGTTAATGGCTGGACAAATTGTAATCCATCTCGTTGTCAGTACTCGTCTTCCACTCGGAGCACATGTGCTACACACTTCTTCCAGAACTGAATGTCTATACTTGAGAGGGACTCACGTGTCAGAACTTCAACGTCACACATTTTAAACGTCCTGTTCTGCTACTTGTCTTTTAACTTTAGCTCACACAAACTCGATCGGATTGAGGTGAGCTTGATATGCAGAGAGTCATAGAGAAGTGTGGCCGTATTTCTCAATGATTTGGTCAGTATGATACACTTTGTTTTATTTGTATTCCTCACAAGCTGCAACAACTCAGGTTTTAAATATGTGTCATCGAAGTTGACATTCTCCTTAGCAAGCCAAGTCCTCATTTAATTTTTTTGCATTTGATGCAATTAGTACTTTTGTCTCCGCTGACACACCATTATTATAAGTTGCATTTTCCATTACTCGACATGAAGGTCTATTCGGGATTGAAAGAAGATCGTTCTCAAACCAGTGCCTGAACATGTGTCCATTCATTTCAATGTGGTAGTCCCTATCGTCGGTACCATTTTATTGTAAAATAAGTCCAACGTTATGGACAAGTAGGGGTTAAGGCAAAGAAATGCAAATGAATACATAAAAATGCGAATCTGCAGTAAAGCTGAATGTGAGGGAAAATTTAAAAAAAAATGGTATGGTAAAAGCTTTACGTGATTAGTAGACGACACAGATTGGAACGACGTTTCGGCCCAATAAACCTTCAGCAGGAACAAACAAACAACACGCACACACAGATATGTAAGTAAATAAAACTAATCCTACATAGCTAACTAGTAACAAAATATAACAAATACAAAATAATCGAAATTGGTAAAAGAAAAGAAAAATGACTTCCCTGTGTCGTGGACCGTGGTCAGAACGGGAAAAGGGCGAGTCACACGGGTCTAGCTGTAATTATACCCTCTGGTCAGGTGAAGGGTTCTAAAAATACACGAGCGGGGGGAACGCTGTCTAGGTAACCTCGACTGCAAAGACACCGACAATGTCTAAAAGTATCTAAGTGCCCGTAAATACATGTATACACAAACACCGATGCGTGTATACATATCATCATCATGTACCGGACCTACTGGCGTAGGTGATCATGTCTCTCCACAATTTTCGATCTCGGCAGCTATTTATCATTTCTGTTGTTGACCTTCTGCCACGCCATTCTCTTAAGCTGTCTGTTATTTTTTCTCTTTGCTTCCCTCTATCTCTTCGTCTCTCAATTTTTCCAGTTGTTAAATATATTCCAGTTGTTCTCTTCTCATTACATGGCCAAAAAATGATGATTGTCTCTTCCTAATATTGTAAATTAGTTCTCTTTTTGCTTTGACCTCTTTCAGAACTTTTTCATTACTCTTCTTAGCTGTCCATGGTACTCTTAACATTCTTCTGTAAAACCATATTTCTACGGACTCCAGTGATTTTCATGTCTGTTGTCCTATTGTCCATGATTCGCATCCATATGTTAAGACTGGCTCTATATAACATTTAAGAACTCTTTTTCTTGTTTCTATTGTAAAAAATGGATTGCATAGTATCTTCCTCATTTTTTGGAAAGCTGCTTTTGCTTGAGCAATTCTTCATCTCACCTCTGTTGTACATCTTCCGTCTGATGTTAACAAAGTTCCCAAATATTTAAATTCATTTACCTGTTTTAGTATTGTTCTACTTGTCTTTATTATGCACTGAGGTGATGCCTTTTTCTTTGTTGTTACCATTACTTCTGTCTTTTTGCTATTAAGGTTGAGTCCTTTATTTTTGCTTTCTTTCACTATAATGTCTAACATTCCTGTAACTCATTTTCACTATTAGCGATTAAGACTGTATCATCAGCATCCTTAGATTATTTATATTATGACCTCCAATTTTTATTCCAGGCATGCCACTTATTGATCTTAAAATAATCTCACTTTCTTCTTCTGCTTCTATCCTTTCTCCATTGCCGTTGGCGTCGAGGGGATATACACTCTGCGATTTTTTGCTCTTCTGTTGGCCTCTTCTGGTGTTATCCCTCTTAGTGACTCTAGTATTCCCTTTATCCATCTATTTCTCGGTCTTCCTCTTAATCTGGCATTTTCGTAGCGTTTGTTTATGGCTCTTTGAGTCATTGTTAGTTCTTTTTGTCTTGTTATGTGGCCGAACCAATTTATCTGTTGCTTATGTCTGTATGATCGCGATTGTTTCTCCATTATTTTGGCTCTCAGCACTGTTGTGTGTATATTACATTGTCCTCTGCCGTTGTGCTAGTTCTGTCGCAGAGTAAGGGCTGTTGTTTATGTTACCAGTGCTTGCCCGTGCACTGTGATCACTGTTGTCCGTGACCCTATACATATTAAACAAATCTGGTGACAGCACACAACCTTGCCTAACACCCTGTTTTATTTGTTGAAACATTCCCGATTTTTTTCCAGTTCTTATGGCCGCTGTTTGTTGCCAGTATATGTTTTTCTTATTCTTATAGAGATAATGGAGAAGGTTAATGAAGTCACCCAGTAGTGCCGCAACGGCTCATAAAGTTATGGTTTAAGAAGTAGTAGTCTCAACCTGTTATTGTTATGTCCCACATGCAAGCAAATTAAAACCTCACAAATTGTTGTCAAACAATATTTCTGAGAAAGTTAGGTTTACAGCTCACAACAGACGGTTGCTTCTTTATCAGATGTAAGTATCGATGGCAGGACCTGTTCTCTGTAGTGACCTAGATCTTTTCAAACAATCTGTTTATTTTAAAATTATGCTGGCATTGTGGTTATGCACTTTCCTGCCGACCTGAAGGTTCGGGGTTCAAATGCCAGTTGAGGGAAACATTTTTTCCTGACCTTGAAGACTCTCGGAGTCCATTCAGACTCCCTAAATTGGTACCAGATATACTCTCTGGGAGGGAGAAGCAGCGAGGAGGGAACCTGGCTACCCCATCTCATGAAGTTGAGGTACTTCATTACCCAACGACAACTGTCATGGGACTATCTTTACCTTATGTATTTTTTTTTTTAACAGTCTGTCATTATTTTATTTGAGAGGAAACAAAGAGGATGAATCATGAGCGAGTATAACTATCTGGGGTTGCAGATTAAATGCCGTTTGTTAAATGCAGTCGCCACGAGGTGTCCATGCCAGCATTACCTGAAACGAACTCTTCTTCTGCTTTCCTTCCTCATCTGCCTTTCAGCGTCGAGGGGAGATATACTTTGCGGTCTTTTGCTCTTCTGTTCGCCTCTGCTACTGTTATGTTTCCTAGTGCTTCTAATATTCAATCGATCCATCTTTTTCGTGGTCGCCCCTGGGTCTGGTGTTCTCACAACGTTTGTTGAAGGCTCGTTGTGTTTTGATCTTTCTGCCCTGTCACGTGGCCAACCATTTTATCTGTTGTTTCTTTATATATTCTATAGCGGAAATTATTCCTAGCTTTCTTCTCGGTTCTTCATTTCCTATCTTATCTCTCTGATAAACTGTTTCCTGTCATTCGTCTAACACATTTCATCTTAGTAGAGGTTATTTTTCTAGTTGATCTTGCATCTAGGGTCCAGGACTGGAATTGGTAGCATAACGTTGGGATGAAGATTGTGTTATATAGTGCTCGTTTTGCCTCCAGAGTTATTTCCTTGTTGGACAATAATGGTGATAACTGTCCAATGATTTGACAAGCTTTGTTGCATCTTAATTCTATCTGCTTTTTGAGAGTTTTGTTTGAAACGAACTAATGACTTATACTTTTGCATGGAGGACAGAGCCATCTTGAGTCTATCCATTAATACTATAATTATTTCAATAAGTTAGGGAGCCGCGATAGCTCAGTGGTTAGTGAACTGGACTACAAAGGACAAGGGGTAGGGTTCGATCCTAGTCGATGGCTTCCGGGTTCACCCAGCCTTTAATGGGTACCGGATTTTTTTCTGGGAAAGTGAATCGGCACGGGCGTAATACCGACCACATTACCCCAAAAATCATGTGTCGGAGGTCTGTAAAATTTATGGTCACTAACACCATATTCCCTATACGCCACTTGGCGTGATGGGGGTGCTTTACTTATTACTTATTTCAATAAGTTAGTCTCTATAAATTATATTGAGCGCTCCGCTCTAACCCCCCCCCCCCCCCCCTCTCCCCCAAATGTAACACATCATGGCCTACCTGATCTCTGGAACTCCTTGCTGCTTCTAGTCACACCCACTTCCTTGCACACACACTCCCTGAAGGCCACAGGCGCGAGAAAAGACATCTTTCCGTATTTCTAGTGTTCAAGTCTTGTTTTTCCAACAGCTTTGACCCTCCTCGCTGACCGCTTCTCTGTGTTTGTTTAGGAGGCGCGTAACGAACGGCTTGGCTAATTAATTTCGTGCTCACGTAATGAAACTTTACAGCCAGTGGAGTTTTCGCGGTTTCGTTTTCCCGCGTTACGCGCATCAACTTTGATAGATGGCGTGGGACGAGCCATGTGGCGTATGGGTAGGAAGTCGGTACAAGAGGACGTTCTGTGGAGTTGTATTTGATCGTTATTTTAATAGAAGATACCGAGGTTTTGATTGTTGCCGTGGTGGAAGATACTGGGAATCTGATTGTTGCATTGAAGGAAGATACTGGGAATTTTATTGTTGCCTTGGTGGAAGATACTTGGAATCTGATTGTTACCTTGGTGGAATATACGTGGAATCTGATTGTTACCTTGGTGGAAGATACGTGGAATCTGATTGTTGCCGTGATGGAAGTTACTGGTAATATGATTGTTGCCTTGGTGGAAGATACTTGGAATCTGATTGTTACCTTGGTGGAATATACGTGGAATCTGATTGTTACCTTGTGGAAGATACGTGGAATCTCATTGTTGCCGTGATGGAAGTTACTGGTAATATGATTGTTGCCTTGGTGGAAGATACTTGGAATCTGATTGTTGCCTTGGTGGAAGATACGTGGAATCTGATTGTTACCTTGGTGAAGATACGTGGAATCTGATTGTTGCCGTGATGGAAGTTACTGGGAATTTTATGTTACCTTGGTGAAGATACTTGGAATCTGATTGTTACCTTGGTGGAAGATACTTGGAATCTGATTGTTGCCGTGATGGAAGTTACTATTAATCTGATGTTGCCTTGGTGGAAGATACTTGGAATCTGATTGTTGTCGTGATGGAAGTTACTGGTAATCTGATTGTTGCCTTGGTAGAAGATACTTGGAATCTGATTGTTGCTTGGTTGAAGATATTGGAATATGATTGTTGCCTTGGTAGAAGATACTTGGAATGTGATTGTTGCCTTGGTGGAAGATACTTGGAATCGATTGTTGCCTTGGTGGAAGATACTGGGAATTGATTGTTGCCTTGATGGAAGATACTGGAATCTGATTGTTGCCTTGGTGGAGATACTGGGAATCTGATTGTTGCATTGATGGAAGTTACTGGGAATTTTATTGTTACTTGGTGGAAGATATTGGAATCTGATTGTTGCCTTGGTGGAAGATACTTGGAATCTGATTGTTGCCTTGGTGAAGATACTGGGAATTTTATTGTTACCTATGGAAGATACTGGATCTGATTGTTACCTTGGTGGAAGATATTGGAATCTGATTTTTGCCGTGATGGAAGTTACTGGGATCTGATTGTTGCCGTGAAAGAAGTTATGGAATCTGATTGTTACCTTTGTTGGAGATACTTGGAATCTGATTGTTACCTTGGTGGAGATACTTGGAATCTGATTGTTACCTTGGTTGGAGATACTTGGAATCTGATTGTTACCTTGTTGGAGATACTTGGAATGATACTTGGTTGGAGATACTTGGATGAATGTTACCTTGGTGGAGATACTTGGAATCTGATTGTTACCTTGGTGGAAGATACTTGGAATCTGATTGTTGCCGTGATGGAAGTTACTGAATTTTATTGTTACCTTGGTGGAAGATACTGGAATCTGATTGTTACCTTGGTGGAAGATACTGGAATCTGATTGTTACCTTGGTGGAAGATACTTGGAATCTGATTGTTGCCGTGATGGAATTACTATAATCTGATTGTTGCCTTGGTGGAAGATACTTGGAATCTGATTGTTGTCGTGTGGAAGTACTGGTAATCTGATTGTTGCCTTGGTAGAGATACTTGGAATCTGATTGTTGCCTTGGTTGAAGATATTGGAATATGATTGTTGCCTTGGTAGAAGATACTTGGAATGTGATTGTTGCCTTGGTGGAAGATACTTGGAATCTGATTGTTGCCTTGGTGGAAGATACTGGGAATCTGATTGTTGCCTTGATGGAAGTTACTGGGAATTTTATTGTTACCTTGGAAGATACTGGGAATCTGATTGTTGCCTTGGTGGAAGATACTTGGAATCTGATTGTTGCCTTGGTGGAGATACTGGAATTTTATTGTTACCTTGATGGAAGATACTTGGAATCTGATTGTTACCTTGGTGGAAGATATTTGGAATCTGATTTTTGCCGTGATGGAAGTTACTGGGATTCTGATTGTTGCCGTGAAAGAAGTTATTGGGAATCTGATTGTTACCTTTGTTGGAGATACTTGGAATCTGATTGTTACCTTGGTTGGAGATACTTGGAATCTGATTGTTACCTTGGTTGGAGATACTTGGAATCTGATTGTTACCTTGGTTGGAGATACTTGGAATCTGATTGTTACCTTGGTTGGAGATACTTGGAATCTGAATGTTACCTTGGTTGGAGATACTTGGAATCTGATTGTTACCTTGGTGGAGATACTTGGAATCTGATTGTTACCTTGGTTGGAGATACTTGGAATCTGATTGTTACCTTGGTTGGAGATACTTGGAATCTGATTGTTACCGTGATGGAAGTTACTGGGAATCTGATTGTTGCCGTGAAAGAAGTTATTGGGAATCTGATTGTTACCTTGGTTGTAGATACTTGGAATCTGATTGTTACCGTGATGGAAGTTACTGGGAATCTGATTGTTACCGTAATGGAAGTTACCGGGAATCTGATTGTTGCCGTGAAAGAAGTTATTGGGAATCTGATTGTTACCTTGGTTGGAGATACTTGGAATCTGATTGTTACAGTGATGGAAGTTACTGGGAATCTGATTGTTGCCGTGATGGAAGTTACTGGGAATCTGATTGTTGCCGTGAAAGAAGTTATTTGGGAATCTGATTGTTGCCTTGGTTGGAGATACTTGGAATCTGATTGTTACCGTGATGGAAGTTACTGGGAATCTGATTGTTACCGTGATGGAAGTTACTGGGAATCTGATTGTTGCCGTGAAAGAAGTTACTGGGAATCTGATTGTTGCCGTGAAAGAAGTTACTATTAATCTGATTGTTACCGTGATGGAAGTTACTGGGAATCTGATTGTTGCCGTGAAAGAAGTTACAGGGAATATGATTGTTACCTTGGTTGAAGATACTTGGAATCTGAATGTTACTGTGATGAGAGATATTATGACTTTTTTTGTCGCCGTGATGTAAGATACTTGGAATCTGATTGTTACCAAGATGATGGAAGATACTATGAATCTGATTGCTACTTTATAGCGGATACTGAGAATCTGATTTAACGTGATATAGAAGCTGAGAATCTAATTGTGGTCATGATAGAAGATACAGGGAATATGATTGTTGTCTTTTATAAGATATTGAGGTGCTGATTGCTTTCATGATAGTAGATACTGATAATTTGATTGTTGCCATAGCGGTAGATGCCAAGAAAGTGATAGTTGTCATGATTGTAGATACGGATAATCTGATTGTTGTCGAGTTAAAAGTTTAATATTCTTTATTTTTCCTTCTGATTTCTGTGTTGGTGGTAGATAATAACTAGGACTCTGTAGTGTTAGAAGATTGATGTCGTTCATATTGCTGTCACGATTGAAGAGATATTGGATTTACATCCTACTAGTGCTGCAATAGAATGAATTTGTTCTAAGAAGGTATTCCTGTATTGCTAACAGATTTGTGTGTGTGTGTGTGTGTGTGTGTGTGTGTGGGAGGGACATAACATTTCAAAAGAAAAAAAAACACAAACATTGGTATAAATGTAACAAGCAGTTTAGGGGAGCAATACTTGCCTTGCCCCGGGCGCCTGGCAGTTGATATAATTGCCTTGCTCCGAGCCCCTGACAATCCACTCTCCGCCACTGGCATGAACTAGTACTTTTCTTTACCCGCTCATTCTGCGTTATGATTTAATTCAAACTATCCAGTGTTTTTGTCACTGACTATCGATTGTATTAAGACGATGAGTGCTGTTGCAGATTAAGTTGTGTAAGAGTTGCTGTCCGTTGATTAGCAGAAAAGCCCACAAGACGACACTTGAGTTCTGCCTCAGACATTGACAGTGTCACTGTGTTACAGGTCCTAGGGCAGCTAGACGCTGTCTCCCGTCTTTACTGATGTGCTCTTATCACGATCACCTGGTTGGTCGAGACTCGGCTCATTATGACATTCTCTGTGTGTGTAGGAGAGGTGGTGGGGGATGTAGTGTTCTCATGCTGAGAGAACGGAAGAGAGATGAGCTCATAACGGTCCCCAACAACCTTAAGCAGATTAGCTTGCACTGTAGGAGGGATTAATGCTCTCCGTGGGGGCTTCTTCAATCTGTCTCTTCGGGAGGATGTCGGTTTACTTCCTCCCCTATGTTTCACTTCATTTATCTTATTTACTCCTTTTTCTCTATCACTAAAAGTCTGTCTTTCCGTGCCTCTGTTTCAATTCTTAATCACTCTCTCTGTAAGTCAGTCTCTCCATGTCCCAGTTCAACCCGTTACTTATACCTTCTCACTTTGTCTCTGCCTTTCGTTTTTTCTATGTGATCTCTTAATCTATTTAAACATGTATTTGTTTTTCTTTGTATGTGTTTCATTTTGACTCTTTCTGATAGTATTGCGTATTTATTGTTAACTGCCTTAGTGTAATTTATCTCTCTTTGATTTATGTCTCAATATTTTAATTATCTTTTCTTTCTCTTTCAATTTCTTGTTTCTCTCTCAATATGTCATCTTTCTCTCAATCTCTCTTCTTTGAGGTTACCATGTCTCTAACAATTTTTTTATGTCACTCTCTCTTTCGAGTCCAATAAATTGGTTGTCACTTGTTTACCGCAACTTTCTCATGTGAAGTGTGCCGCCCCATTGTGTAGCTTTTTTTTTTTTTTTTTTTTTTTTTTTGTTTAAGGTAGAAAGTAAACAAGTAGAGATTAGGCAAAAGCGACAAATCACGCAGGTAAATGTTAAAAGTACTTCAATTATTTTGTATGTATATAATATTTATAATGATTCTGTAATTACTGAAATTTATAATGATTCTATAATTACTAACATTTATAATGATTCTATAATTACTGAACATTTATGTAAACACATAGCCATGTTGAGATATCCAAATACTTTCCAATTTGTTGACAATTCACCGCATCCTGATTTAATATTTTCGAGTTGTTCCCCTTGCAACGCTCATCACATGTTGCCTGGTTACCGATAATTTATTCCTGACTTGCTCTCTCTCTCTCTCTCTCTCCTCCACCACCCCACCACCACTATTTTTGTTAGTTTGTTACTAATTTAATTAGGTCGTTTTCTTCTCTGTACAATTCCTTGTTACTTTAACACTGACTCGGCAATTCATTTTGCGTCATTGATAAAAGAAGCTGCCTGAGTTGTTGCAATAATTCATGTAATAAACTAGTGGTTTCATCATGCCGCTGTAACTGTTTGACTGTTGATTGCTGTCAAAGCTGCTTGAGTTGTTGCAATAATTCATGTAATAAACTAGTGGTTGTATCATGCCGTTGTAACTGTTTGACTGTTGATTGCTGTCAAAGCTGCCCGAGTTGTTGCAATAATTCATGTAATAAACTAGTGGTTGTATCATGTCACTGTAACTGTTTGACTGTTGATTGCTGTCAAGGAGTGAGCGATTCTAGGCTCCTGATTAGTAATAGACAGAAAGGATGTTGCCTCTTCCTCAGCATCATCATTATTATGTGCCGTCTCCGCATCGAAGGTTGGCTACCATGGAGCGCCATTCCACTCTATCTTTTGCTTTGATGGTGCAGAATGTATGTCGTTCTTATGACAATTGTTAGAATTTCTCTCCATGGCTTTCTTTGGAATGTTACGTGATGAGGCTCCAATCTCTTTCACGGTGGTCTGCCATATTCGTCTTTCATGTCCTAAATATGCCTCATGTTTACCACACACTTTGCTGGTTTCGCTTTCTGGGCCACTGATAATTTCTGCTTTTTCCTCCCCATCCACCGTCACATACTTTTTACATTCGGGTTGGACATACCCGCCCGGCGCCATTGTCGACCCGCTTACACACGACATAAAGAAGAATAAATCATATTCCACTTAAATATCGGTAAAGTTCACAGTCCATCCACTCGGCAGAAGTAAAACATACACCACTTGAGGAATAGCAACACATTATTTCACAACTAGAATGCCGCGTAAATCATTTAAATATATCAGCAACAGTCGAATTATAAAAACGACCAACACGTAGCCGCCATGACACCGGAAAACCTCAGCATTCACGCAATAAGAGGTCGTTGATGCGTTGTTTCTTGAGGTGCGCCTTTCTGCCCGACGGATTCTTCCAGGCATGGGTATATGTTTAACCCTTAACTATTTTGCAGGGAAAGCCGCCAAAAATGGCCTATTTTCGACCTTTGACTGTCAAGAGTTAATTGACGTGCACAAAGTGCACAAGGAACCTCTTAATTTTTACCTCTGTCCGAGAGATCTAGACATCGTATCTCACTACCCAGATACCTGGAGAGGGTAGAACCATGAAGAAACAATGGATTCGAAGAGGAAAATTCCAATTGCTTGTGGTGGGATTCGAACTAGGGACCTTCTTGTCCAGAGACTGATGTCTCAATTCTAGACCACCAAACCTCTCCATGCTGCCTCATTTAATTCAAGGCATATCTTATGGAAAACATCGCATGATGGCTTAGCATACTGTAATGACAGGAAGGCGCTTGAGCTGAGTAGGTTACGTACTCAGAGGAGATGCAGAAATTATGATAATAACTCTCAAGTAGTGGACATTCTAGAGAAAGCTAAGACAGACCACAGATAACGTGATAAATAACAGCGAAGGAAAAGATGCGCAGTATAGACCAGACGTTGGAACCGGGAGAAAGATTGAGGAAAGTGGCTAGATTTTATTGAAGCTCTACAAAACGTCACATGACATATTGACTAATGACTACTTTGTTGGTCCACAGCCAAGAACGAGAAGAAAAAAAGAGTGGCCGCATAAAGCACTGACCTCTTCATCCCCAAATTTTGTGGTTCAATATTATACGATTGAGACATCTTACATCACTACAGTGTACACTATATGGCTAGATTTAACTTATAGTCATATCTAACTACATAAATGAAGATTGCAAGACACAGGCACACACGTATCTGTGTATATTTCGCTCGCCTGAAGTATTCCCTATATCTGCAATATCGATTCTTGTATAAATTTTACTGGATTTATTTTCTCGTTCTTGCAGAGGCCTATATAGCTTTGTCAGTAGTGCTGTATTAGCCAGTGGGATTTCATCGATGTAGTATATTCAATACAGTCTTGAAGTATGTGTTCAGCAGTCTGGGACGACTGTCAACATAACACATGTGGCTGAGAAGTCCATCTTGAATTTTATATACACATGTCTGTGAAATCAATTGTATCCTGATCTAACGGCGTATAAAGATAACTTGTTCCCGTCTATTCATATTATGAAAGGCGTCTTGAATTTGGGTCTTGCAGTCTTCTAACTGATTTGATTATGTGTTTCTTCTGATGGTACCAAATCGGTATATATGTGCCTGATGCGCCTTCTTTTGTAGGATGATGTGTTTTCTAGTTTCCTGGTATTCCACAGTGAGATAGGATCCTCTACAAAGTGACCTTGTGCAGTGTTCTATGAATAAGTTCTGCAGATGTGATAATTTTTCTGGATTGTGGTTTTTATATCTCTCAGAAACACTACAGACTGTAGGCTAAGATTACTAGCCTATTATTAGGTTTATATCACAGCTGCAACTTAAGGAGCTTCCACACACTAAAGCTGGCTAAGGTCTTTTAACGTAAGATCTAGCACTGCTTAGTCGCCAGCTGATACATTTGGTCCAGCAGAAGGCTTCGTTTGGTTTGTCTAATGTTTAGTACTCAGATGGCGGAGAATATTAACAATAATAATATGGGAAGGGGGTGGGGGAAAGGCTGTAGTAAATAATGCCAGCACTTTAACCGTTCATCCCCCCCCCCTCTTCCCCATCAAAAGATCGATTCCACCGTAATCAAAACGCTACATTTTTGATCGGAAATGAAAGAAAAAAAAATTACATGAACACTGCAGGTTGGTGGAGGTAGCGGTAGTAATATTATTAGTAGTAGCAGAAATGATAGTAGTAGTAGTAGTGGTGGTGGTGGTAGTGGTGGTAGTAGTAGTAGTCTTTGTGGTGGTAGTAGTGGTAGTGGTAATAGTGGTGGTAGTGTGGTAGCAGTAGTAGTGGTAGCAGTAGTAGTGGCAGTGGTAGTAGTAGTGGTAATAGTAGTAGTAGCAGTAGTAGTTGTAGTGGTAGTAGTAGCAGTGGTAGTAGTAGCAGTAGTAGTAGCAGTAGCAGTGGTAGTAGTAGCAGTAACAATGTAGTAGTAATTACAATATTATATAGCATGATAACAGGAAAGATCATAATAATCCGTAATCAATCCTTAGCAAACAAATTTCCTTAATCACTCGTCATAATAATTAATCCCACACTTGATATAAGCCAGCCATCACAACGCTTTGTAATAAATCGAAATGTACAATAGCATTTCTAAAAGTATCACTCAGGAATACATTTAAAAAAAAAATAATAATACATAACACACGTCAGAGATAAAAATCGATATTGATAAGCATTGTGTCTATTCAATACGCAACGTATTTCTGAAATTAATACATTCCCTTCACTATCGAAAAGAAAATTCATCATCATCAAGTACCGGGCCTGCTGACGTAGGTGATCATGTCTCTCCACAACTTTCGATCTCGGCAGCTATTTATCATTTCTGTTGTTGACCTTCTGCCAAGCCATTCTCTTAAGCTGACTGTTATTTTTTCTCTTTGCTTCCCTCTATCTCTTCGTCCCTCAATTTTTTTCCAGTTGTTGCAATATATTCCAGTTGTTTTCTTCTCATTACATGGCCAAAAAATGATGATTGTTTCTTCCTAATATTGGAAATTAGCTCTCTTTTTGCTTTGACCTCTCTCAGAACATCTTCATTACTCTTTTTCGCTGTCCATGGTACTCTCAACATTCTTTTGTAAAACCACATTTCTACAGACTCCAGTGATTTTCTTGTCTGTTGTCCTATTGTCCATGATTCGCATCCATATGTTAAGACTGGCTCTACGTAACATTTAAGAACTCTTTTTTCTTGTTTCGATTGTCAAAAATGGAGTGCATAGTATCTTCCTCATTTTTTGAAAAGCTGCTTCCGCCTGAGCCATTCTGCATCTCAGCTCTTTTGTACATCTTCCGTCAGAGATTAACAAAGTTCCCAAATATTTAAATTCATTTACCTGTTTTAATATTGTTCCACTTGTCTTTATTATGCACTGAGGTGATGTCTTTTTCTTTGTTTGTTACCATTACCTCTGTCTTTTTGCTAAGGCTGAGTCCTTTATTTTTGCTTTCTTTCACTATAATGTCCAACATTTCTTGTAACTCATTTTCACTCTTAGCGATTAAGACTGTATCATCAGAATACCTTAGATTATTTATATTATGACCTCCAATTTTTATTCCAGGCATGCCCATTATGGATCCTAAAATAATCTCACACTATAAATATTAAACAAATCTGGTGACAGCACACAACCTTGTCTAACACCCTGTTTTATTTGTTGAAACATTCCCAATTGGTTTCCAGTTCTTATGGCCGCTGTTTGTTGCCAGTGCATGTTCTTTATTATTCTTAGATCTTTGCTGTCTACGTTTATGCTTTCTAAAATTGTGATTATTTCTTGGTGCTTTTTTTCTTTGTCAAATGCCTTGGTGTAATCTATGAAACATAGGTATAGATCTGTTTTCACCTCAATGGCTCTTTCTACTAAAGATCTTATGATATAAATGGTATAGCTTGTTCCTTTATCTCTAACAAAACCACACTGTTCATCGCTAATTTCTGGACTGATTTTTTTTCGCACTCTTCGCATGATGATTCTTAGTAATATCTTAGTCATATGACGCATAAGGCTTTTTGTGCGATGCTCATCGCATTCAATCGCACCCGATTTCTTTGGTAGGGCTATAAGTATTGATTTGAGCATGTCGTCTGGTATATATCCGCTGTTGTAGATATCATTCAATATTTCTGTTATTATTTCTATTCCAAAATCACCCATGGCTTCAATCTCTTCTTTAGTTATATTATCTGGTCCAGGAGCTTTTCCTGCTTTTATATTGAGCAAGGCGTCTTCCACTTCTTCTTTGAGTATTTCTGGTCCTTCTCCATTATCCTTAATATTTACTTCCGTTCGTTCATCATTATAAAGATCTTTAATGTATTCTATCCATCGTTCCCTTATGATTTCATGATCAATCAACAGTTCTCCTTCCTTTGATCTTAGACATCCAGTTTTTGATTGCATTTTTCTTTCTGTTAATTCATCAATTTGTTTGTATATAGCTTTAGCATCTTCTTTTTGTTGCATTTCAATCTCTTTGCATCTCTCTTTTAGCGATGCTTCTTTTGCTTCATTGCATTTTACTACAATTTCTTTATTTAATCTCTTATACTCATCTTTATTTTCTTTATTTCTTCTCATTGTATCCATTTTTAGCTGCAAAATGTCATCTGTCATCCATTTCTTTCTTGAATTTGTCCTCACTGGTGGTAAGAACTCTTTTGATGTTTGTAGCATTGATTCTTTTAGCATTTCCCACTGTTCATCAATGCTTTGTATCTTCTCTATTGCATTGTATCGGTTCTGAATTGTGATTCTATATTTGTCTTGCAGCTTCTTGTCTGATTTGAGTAAATCTAAATTTAACCTGATGTTAACTGAGGCTCGTTTTGTTGTTTTTAATTTTACTCTAAGCTTTCCCACAACTGGTACATGATCACTATTGCAATCTGCCCCTGGTCTAGTTTTCACACACACCAGACTGTTTCTTAATTTATTGCTTATCATTATGTAATCAATTTGATTACGTGCGTTGTCCCCTGGGCTTTTCCATGTCCACAGACGTCTTTGATGTTGCTTTAAACCAGGTGTTTCCTATCATCATGTTGTGTGTTCTTGCCCAGTCAATAAGTTTCTCACCTCTTTCATTCCTCTCGCCTAAGCCATAATGACCAACTACTTCATCAACTCTTTTCTTTCATACTTTTGCGTTAAAATGCCCTACAACTATGGTGTTTTCATGTAGTTTGCATTTATGAAGTGCCTCATTTAACTCGTTGTAAAATTTATCAATTGTTTCCTCTAGACTGTCTGCTGTTGGTGCATAAACCTGTATAAGATTTATGTCTATTGGCTTTCCATTCAATTTCACTAAAAGGACTCTGTCAGATATTGGGTAAAAGCCTTTCACTGTTCTTGCTCTTTCTGCATCCAAGATGATACCTACTCCTCTTTGGTGTTCAGTACCTCCAGAATAGATTATTTTATGTTTATCAGAATACATCTCCCCTGATCCGGTGTATCTTATTTCGCAAAGTCCCAGTTATTGTAAACCCATTCTTTTCATTTCTTGTATGATGTTTTCTAGTTTACCCTTCTGCATGAGTGTTCTCACATTCCAAGTACCTATCTTTAGAGTTTGTTTTATCTTTATTTTACTTACAGTAGCTTGATGACGATCGGGTATCACCTGTAGCACATGATGTCCCCTACCGAACGAGGGTTTTTCATTGGAATCCCCCTTAACGTTGTTATCGTTATTTCTATTGTTGTGGCGATTCATGATTGTACAAAGAAGTTACGACGGTGGTTTTCTGTTGCCTTCCGTCGGTTTGTTTTCTGTTGTCTTCCGTCGGTTTGTTTTCGGTTGGCTCAGCTAGCCTTTGACTAAAAAGTCTCACCCACAAGGCAGTGGGGTTGTTTTACTTCGGGTACCCTCCCTTAGCCTTTTACTCTCCCTAGCTTACCTGCAAGGTGGCAGGGAAGCCACAGGTTGTACTGTTTACTGCATACAGTAGCAGGTAAAATTACCTGACCTGACCAATAAAAAGAAAATTAGGAAGACGAAAAAAGGCACCAAGAAGAACAAGTAATAAGGACATGATAACAACACAATACCAGAGCAGGGAATCGTCAGGCGTGAAAGGTTATGATTTCTGCCCGTTATCTGCGGCCTGAGGGGAACTGACATTACTGTCAGCTTATTGCTTGCCTTGTTCCTGTTTAATTTGAATGTTCTTTATATACAACATTAGAGCCTGTTGCTTGCCTTGTTACAATGTTGAATGCTCTGTAGATACATCATTAGAGCCTGTTGCTTGCCTTGTTACAATATTGAATGCTCTATATATACAACATTAGAGCATGTTGCTTGCATTGTTACAATGTTGAATATTCTGTATATACATCAATAGAGCCTGTTGCTTGCCTTATTACAATGTTGAATGCTCTGTATATACATCATTAGAGCCTGTTGCTTGCCTCGTTACAATGTTGAATGCTCTGTATATACAACATTAGAGCCTGTTGCTTGCATTGTTACAATGTTGAATATTGTATATATACATCATTAGAGCCTGTTGCTTGCCTTGTTACAATGTTGAATGTTCTGTATGTACAACATTAGAGCCTGTTGCTTGCATTGTTACAATGTTGAATGCTCTGTATATACAATATTAGAGCCTGTTGCTTGCCTTGTTACAATGTTGAATGCTCTGTATATACAACATTAGAGCATGTTGCTTGCCTTGTTACAATGTTGAATGCTCTGTATATACATCATTAGAGCCTGTTGCTTGCCTTGTTACAATGCTGAATGTTCTGTATATACAACATTAGAGCCCGTTGCTTGCCTTATTACAATGTTGAATGTTCTGTATTTACAACATTAGAGCCTGTTTCTTGTCTTGTTACAATGTAGAATGCTCTGTGTCTACAACATTAGAGCCTGTTACTTGCCTTGTTACAATGTTGATTGCTCTGTATATACAACATTAGAGCCTGTTGCTTGCCTTGTTACAATGTTGAATGTTCTGTATGTACAACATATTGCTTGCCTTGTTCTTGTTTGATTGAAATGTTCTGTATATACAACATTAGTTAACATTCTTGTTCAAATATGTATCAATATTGTTGTTTCTCAGAGAGAAGGAAGATGACCTTGAGAGAAGGTTTGAGCTGTTGAACAAAGAGCTGAGGGTCATGATGGCAATAGAAGGTGAGCCCCTTCCTGATATTCTTAAATATAGGCAAGACCAACGCCATCTTTGTCTGATATACCAGATAAAGTTGGCTAGACTACATACACGTCATTGTTATTTATGTACTATCATTTGAAGCATTTACATTGCCATGCGCTAATCTTACGGTCTGTTGTTTGATGTGCGACGGGGATAATCCGAGGACTAACTGTGTTTTATATGTTCGGATTTGGAGTCAATAACGATGTCCTAACATCATCAAACGCTATTCATTAAAAAAAATATGACGATCATCATTTTCAGGACGTGAACTTCCGATCTATATGGTGGATAGGCGGCAGGAACCATGGAAGGCTATGTCTGAAAAATGTCTCTTGTTGCAGTTTCCTCATATTCCAAGTCCGGATTGTTGCAGGAGCTACTGAGTTATGTGCTCTGTGCACACCGTGAGCTGTGTGTCTCATCCGTTTTGATCATGTTTCGACATTCCAACTGTTTACGATGAATGATGATATCGTATAACAAGGAACAGTTGGCTGTGTTTACTTTCTGTGCGGTTTCGCCTTATGTCTTTTGACGTGCGCTGGGACTGCTATGATGGGGATTACAGTTACCTTTCTTTGTTTGGGAGATGAGTTAGTAGTTCGGATGATTCCACTGGCACGAATGGTTAAGCAATTATGGATTTTAATTCGTTTGCAGTGATACCGGGGCCTTCCATAACCATAACCATTTACATTATTTCATCGCTGGATCTCACAGCTCATATAGGCCAGTTTTCATTGGCCGTACTTATCATCATGTACTGCTGGCATAGATGATATATCTCTCCACAATTTTCTCTACAGCTGTTTAATACTCATTCTCTTAAAGTCTCTGGTTTTCCTTTATCTCTTCTTCTGTCGATTGTTAAAAGTGTCACATTATGGTTCCGCTATTTCCTTTTCATCACATGGCCAAAAGTCATGTATGTATAGACATTATTTTGCAAGCGAGAGAGAGAGAGAGAAAGAAAGAGAGAGAGAGAGAAAGAGAGAGACAGAGAAAGAGAGAGAGAGAAAGAGAGAGAGAGAAAGAGAGAGAGAGAAAGAAAGAGAGAAAGAGAGAGAGAGAAAGCGAGAGAGAAAAATAGAGAGAGAAAGGAGAGAGAAAAAGAGAGAGAGAGAGAGCCTTACTGCTTAGCTAATAAAAGTGAAATCTAATTAAATATGAAATCATTTCATTTTCACGAAAGAAAACTCTACAAAAGGATACTAGACAAAAAGAATTTGACTAAAATAATGAAGAATCGTCTCAAAGACAGAAAATTCATCTTAAAAATGTCAAATTAATTTTAAAGAACGAGAATATCTCATAGGGACCGAACATATTTTGGGGAGAAAAGGCGAACACAAAGACAAATCCTTGCTGCGTTACTATCATCAACGCCAACGCAACATGACCATGTTAGGCCCGAGCCTGATGGATGGACTAATTTTAGTTCGGATTTGACAGAGCGTGTGGTGTTCAGTTTTCTTTGTTTAAAGTATAGCATTTGTGCCGTTATTGGTACAATGTTGATGTAACTTGCTTTCACAGTGTCAGTGAAATTGTACCTGCTCGTACATATGACACCCACATGCCGACACTGTATAAAGCTACAATCCGGATAACCCGAATAGCTTCTGTCGCGGTCAACGTAATTCTTTGCATTATTGATCAACAATCGTTTGTTCTGTTAAGCCGAACTCTCTCTCTCTCTCTCTGTCTCTCTGTCGCTATCTTCACCTCTCTCTCTCTTTCTCTCCGTCGCTATCTTTTCCTTTCTCTCTCTCTCTCTCTCTGTGTGTGTGTGTGTGTGTGCCAGCCTCTCTGTTGTTCATTCTTCCGTCAAGTCTGGCTATCCAAGATTGGCAGATACTACCACGAGAGATGCTGCTCAGTAATACAGCAGCAGCATAAAACACTAATATATTACTTAGACTCCAGACTATTGACTAATCGTAATTGTTTGCTACCAACCGTCTATCAAGACGCCAAGAGCTATATATAAATAAATCTGGCAGGTCTGTCATAGTGTCCACATTTTATATAATCGGTACAGCTTCTTAAAATTTGACGTGCTAATATCATTGTGCTTGTAAATTAAGGGTTAAGGCAAAGAAATGCAAATGAATGCATACAAATGCGAAGCTGCAGTAAAGCTGAATATGAGGAAAAATTAAAAAATACAAAAAAATGGTATGTTTAGAAGCTTTACGTGATAAGTGGACGACACAGACTAAACGACGTTTCGGCCCAATAGGCCTTCAGCAGGAACAAACAAGAAACACACACACACACACAAAATTTGAATGTTTCGTTTTTAGTTTTGTGTGTGGGTTTTTCTTGTTTGTTCCTGCTGAAGGCCTATTGGGCCGAAACGTCGTTTAGTCTGTGTCGTCCACTTATCACGTTAAGCTTCTAACATACCTTTTTTTTGTATTTTTCAATTTTTGCTCGTAAATTAACCTAGAGAAACGACAAGAGACCTGCTTAAAACAACAAAATGCAAAGACTAGAAGGGAAGTCATGGAAACACCAATTGCACAAAGAGAGCTAGAGCTGACAATATTCAAATTAAAAATGAAAAAAAACACCAGTAATGGAGTGTCCAACGAAATGATTAAGAACTTGGAAACTGCAGCTAAAGCAAAACTACTGCAGATCTACAATATTTGCTGGATCATAGGCAGAGTGCCACAGGCATGAAGAGAAGCAATTATGATAACATTACTAAAGCCAGGAAAAGATGGTTTAACGACATCCAGCTATAGACCAATCAGCCTTCCAAGCTGTTTGTGTAAAAAAAAAAATGCACTGCAAAAGTACTGCAGAGATACCTGGAAAGTGAAAACCTCGTGCTACAGCAAGCAGGCTTTAGACAGTGTTACTCTGCTGAAGATCAGGCAACTTATCTTTCCCATGAAATTGAAGGTGCGTTCTAAAGAAAGCATTTGCAGAGGTATGGAAGGATGGACTTTTGAAGAAACTGAGAAACTACGGAGTAAATGGCAGGATATACAAATGGGTGAAAGTATACCGGCATAACAGGAGAGCCAGAGTGCAACTGGATGGTCTTAAGAGTAAGAAGGTCCTACTACGAAGGGTGTCCCCACAGGAAGGGGTACTATCTCCAACACTTTTTCTAGTGTACATCAACAACTTAGTTACTGAACTACCGCATGGTATCAAAGTGGCAATGTATGCAAATGACTTGGTAATGTGGTGCACAGAGGAGAGCGCAGTAGTGGCCTTCAAATTGTTGCAAAGTGTTATGAATTCACTGAACTGGACAAATAGATAGTGTAACAGCATCTATACCGACAAATGCAGTGCTACACTTTTCACTCTCTGCACAAAAAAAGTAGGAGCCATCATAAGCAATGAGCCTGTGAAAGAAGACACACAAGCTACTTATCTTGGAAACAAATAAGGCAACCCAAAATTCTAGGACGAAGTTAGTTATTCTAAGAGAGCTGTGTGGAACCACACGGGGTGCGAGTGGGAAACTGCTCCATACATTTTACCAATTGGATATACGCCCACATCTTGAATATAGATCACCTATATGGTGCTCAGCTTCAAACATCACACTTCAAGAGCTGGATAAAGTACAAAACCAGACACGTAGGGTCATAACAGGAGCAATGAAATCAGCACCATTATTGGAAATCGAGAAATTGTGGAGGATACCAGCACTGAGAGAACGGGGAGATACAAAGATGCTGATACAGGTAGACAAACTGTCATGCATGCCGAGACATCCATTGAAGTACCGATTTCCAAATCTGGCACTGGACAGCTTAAGAGAAGCAGTTTTATCCACCAAGCCAAACGAATGTGTAGACAAACACCAGGCATACCAAGAGTTATCAACCCCCTACTGCCCGTACCAGAACTGACCCCCTGGACAGAGGAATCTGGATTGTCGATACAAATACGGACAGAAGTGAAAGGAATACTTGACAGAGAGGAACAGTATGCAGCGAAAAACAATAACTCTCAGTTTCTTGGATGAATACCAACAAGATCTATAGATTTGTGTGTATACAGATGGATCAGCATAGAATGCAGTAAAGAATGGGGGAGCAGGTGCATACATAGAGTACCCAAAAACACTAAGGATGTGAAAAAAAAAATAGCAACAGGGAAATATTGTCACAATTAAAATACAGAAATCCATGCAATAAAGTTAACAATAGAAACAAAAACCGTAGAAGAACGTAATCTTAGTCCACAGCCTGTAGTGTGTTTGACAGATGGAAAATCATCACTCCAGGCGCTACAATCCATAATTGTGCCACATCTACAGACATTATTGACTGAACTCTGCAAGCACCACAGGGTCGTCTTGCAGTGGATCCCATCTCACTGTGGAATACCAGGAAACGAGAGAGTAGATCATCTGGCAAAGGAAGGTGCAACAGGCACACAACCAGATGCATCAGTTACATACCATCAGAAGAAACAGATAATCTAATCATCCAGAAGTCTATAAGCCCCAAACCGAGATGCCTTACATAATATGAATAGATGAGAACTAGTTATCATTATACGCCTCAGAACAGGACATACTCGACTCCACAGTCACATGTATACACAATTTAAGATCCTCACCTAACCTACATGTACATGTGGACAGGCACCCCAGACTGCTGAACACATACTTCAAGACTGTACTGAATATAGTAGACTGAGGAAAATCCAATGGTCCATAGATACAACACTACAGACACAAATATATGGGCCACTGCAAGAATTACAAAAAGGCGGTTAAATTTATACAGGAAACGACACTGTAAATATAGACAATACTTCAGGTGAATGAAAAATAGATAGATCGTGCTTGTTGAACTTAATTATGAGACCTTTAGTCAGGTAGCAGCGGTAGTTCAGTGGCTAGTGAACTGGACAATTAGGGACAAGAGGTTGGGTTCGATCCTGATCGACGGCTTACAGGTTGGCCCAGCCTTAAATTGGTACCAGATGTTTCATAGAAAGGAAGACAGCATTGGAGTAATACTGACCACGATGCTTAAAAAATACTGTACTGTAGGTCTACACAAACTTTGGTCACCAATACCATGGTCCCTATACGCAGCGTAGCGTTACTGGTTTGTTTATTTGTTTGTTTTTCTTTGTTTGTATACAGTTTAATATTTCATTGAAACCCTTGCTAACAATGTTGCCATTATTTGACGTGCTGTCCGTGCCAGTAATGTATTCAGAGGAAGAGGTATGTTTACAGCACTCGGAAAAAAATGACAAATAATCAACAGAAACAAAAACAAAGAACAATATATGGACCGAAGCAGGATCGAACCCGTACTCCTGGGAACAGCGCCTTGCCACATTGGCTTTTCGTGCCTCTTCCTCTGAACTGATTTGCCGATTATCGCCTTGGAAGTTTCCCTCTATAATAATATTCATTTATTGTTATTTGTCACCAATATTTAAGAGGTCCTATTCAAAACCGTGCAGGATTGTTTCCGTGCCGCCAATCAGCAATATTGAAGAATCTCGGCTAAAAATATCTTGCAGATTTATCGTTATGCCTCCTCCCCCCCCCCCCTCTTTCCCCCCCAATTCAGTAAGTAATATTTAAAGAAATCATAAATCTTGCAGAAGAGAAATAAAAATAAATGAATATTATCACGAATTGAAATTTTCGAGGCGACAAACAAATAAGTTTGAGGAGGTATACCATTATTCTCTCTCTCTCCACCCCCCCCCCAAAAAAAAAAAACAAACAAACAAACAAACAAAAAAAAAACAAACTAAAAACCTTGCAGATTTACGTGTCTCTCAATTCAGTCACATTAACGAGCTTCACTTAAGGCTGCTCCTGATATTCACGATTGCTGACTAAAATTCCCCAAGTCTGTTTCCAGTACCAAGCATTGCTTTCCATATGCGGATAGATGAACTTTGACCTTCCAACGAATAATTTTGGCATCCCTTGCTCCGTTATTGTGTGTTCATTTTGCACATACAAAGATGTGTCCACCTAATTTTGTTTTTATTAATACAAGACCCATTCACTAACGTCCCCGAGGCCACTGGTGGGGATAAATCCCACTATTGGAATGTTTAGTGCCTGGACAAGGAAAGATGAATACCGGTGTTACGTCAATGAAGAAATATTTTCACACCGCGAACTGACAGCTGTCGTCGACTGGGGAAGCCAACAAAGAAGAACTGGATCAAGTACTTCATGTATAGTCCTCATTGCTGGAACAGCCGAGATGCTTCAGTAACTATTCTGAAGAAAAAGCTAAAATCTGATAACCTTTCTAGCGTTGACGTTCTGTAGTTCCCTCCCTTTTCCTACCCTTACCCCTGAAAGTTAAATATCTCTTCTGTAAACATCATTTTCTCTCGATTCTTCTCCTGTCTGGACGGCTGTTGAAACTCCATAAAGGTCCATAACTAGATCCATAATGAACTTCCAGTCCATTGCATTTACATATTCTGATATATAAGCAATATAGATGGTTGATTGATATTTTAGTCGTATTTTTTTCATTATTAGTTTCAACAATTGTTATAATTGGTGCATGTTGTTCACCTGTGTTCTTCTTGACTCTAGTCTCGTAGCTTTTCTACTAAAAAATTGTGTTGTTATTGTCATTTTCATCTTCAGAAATATGTTACAAGATTCTTTTATGGTCTTGATACTAATGTTTTGTAAGTGCACATGATTCCATTGTAATTTTTATATTAATTTCATTACAAAGAGTAAAGGCTCCATCTACACATTGCCAAGCGTATGGTACATATGGCGTTACTGACGATATAATTTGTTCATGACCAACAGCACATTACTTTTGGTTATGTGTTACGCAAGGCCGCCCTCACTTCCCAGTAAAACCTCTGGTACCAGTTTTAAAAGGATGTGTGAACCGTGACGGCTTATTGGTGCCAGGAAAAATTCACCACTTTTGGGAATCGAACCCGTGCCGTTTTGACCAGTAGCGAGTGAATTAATGCATCTTTTGGTTTATTATCAATACACATTTCCGAAGTAAATCCTAGACATGATTATGTAATTATTAATTTGGTTCATATCAGGGATGATTAGGTAAAAGAGTGCAAGCATTTTGTTAATATTTGAGGAGAGATAATTGTATGTATAACTATAAGTTAAATATTTCTGTAAAAGTATAAACTATAAGTTTAAATATTTCTGTAAAAGCATAAACTATCAGTTTCAATATTTCTGTAAAAGTATAAACTATAAGTTTAAATATTTCTTTAAAAGCATAAACTATCAGTTTAAATATTTCTTTAAAAGTATATAAACTATAAGTTTAAATATTTCTTGTCATTTTTTTTTTCTAAACTCACAAGAAGTCAGAAGTTAGTCACCCCAGAAGTAAGATGTTTTATTTAAAAATGGTAGTAATGACAATAGAAACGAGGTTATAAAAGAAGATTTCGTTTAGTTGCTCAGATCCCCCTTCTCAGCACTTTCACCAATATGAACCACATCGCCACACACTAGAGCCAAAGCGCTAAAGAAGCTCTGATGCACGAACTCAGTAACACAAACACAGGTCAAACAACACACAAACTGATAGTGGCTATATTCTTTTCTTTTACGTGTTACATGGCAGGTGACAGTGGCTATATTCTTTTCTTTTACGTGTTACATGGCAGCTGACAGTGGCTATATTCTTTTCTTTTACGTTTTACATGGCAGCTGACAGTCGCTCTATTCTTTTCTCTTACGTTTTACATGGCAGGTGACAGTGGCTATATTCTTTTCTTTTACGTGTTACATGGCAGCTGACAGTGGCTATATTCTTTTCTTTTACGTTTTACATGGCAGCTGACAGTCGCTCTATTCTTTTCTCTTACGTTTTACATGGCAGGTGACAGTGGCTATATTCTTTTCTTTTACGTTTTACATGGCAGCTGACAGTAGCTCTATTCTTTTCTTTTACGTTTTACATGGCACCTGACAGTCGCTCTATTCTTTTCTTTTACGTTTTACATGGCAGCTGACAGTAGCTCTATTCTTTTCTTTTACGTTTTACATGGCAGCTGACAGTAGCTCTATTCTTTTCTTTTACACATTACATGGCAGCTGACAGTAGCTCTATTCTTTTATTTTACGCTTTACATGACAGCTGACAGTAGCTCTATTCTTTTCTTTTACGTTTTACATGGCAGCTGACAGTAGCTCTATTCTTTTCTTTTACACATTACATGACAGCTGACAGTAGCTCTATTCTTTTATTTTACGCTTTACATGACAGCTGACAGTAGCTCTATTCTTTTCTTTTACGTGTTACATGGCAGCTGACAGTGGCTATATTCTTTTTCTCTTACGTTTTACATGGCAGCTCACATTGGCTCTATTCTTTTGTCTTACGTGTTATATGGCAGCTTACAGTGGCTCTATTCTTTTGTCTTATGTTTTACATGGCAGATGACAGTGGCTCTATTCTTTTGTCTTACGTTTTACATGGCAGGTGACTGTGGCTCTATTCTTTTCTCTTACGTTTTACATGGCAGGTGACAGTGGCTCTATTCTTTTATTTTTCGTTTTACATGGCAGGTAACATTGGCTCTATTCTTTTATTTTTCGTTTTACATGGCTGGTAACATTGGCTCTATTCTTTTTCTGTTACGACTAACTAGTTTTCCCTAGAAGGCAGAGGGTAGCTACTTTTTTTTAGAATGCCGGTGGCTACTTTTTCTTTAGAATGCTGAGGGTTGCTACTTTTTCTATAGAATGTTGAGGGTGGCTACTTTTTCTTTAGAATGGTGAGGGTAGCTACTTTTTTCTTTAGAATGCTGAGTGTGGCTACTTTTTCTTTAAAACGCTGAGGGTGGCTACTTTTTCTTTAAAATGCTGAGGGTAGCTACTTTTTCTTGTGCATGCTGAGGGTAGCTACTTTTTTCTTTAGAATGCTGAGTGTGGCTACTTTTTCTTTAGAATGCTGAGGGTAGCTACATTTTCTTTAGAATGCTGAGGGTAGCTGCTTTTTCTTTAGCATGCTGAGTGTGGCTACATTTTATTTAGAATGCTGAGTGTGGCAACTTTTTCTTTAGAATGCTGAGGGTAGCTACTTTTTTCTTTAGAATGCTGAGTGTGGCAACTTTTTCTTTAGAATGCTGAGGGTAGCTACTTTTTTTCTTTAGAATGCTGAGTATGGATACTTTTTCTTTAGAATGCTGAGGGTAGCTACTTTTTCTTTAGCATGCTGAGGGTGGCTACTTTTTTCTTTAGAATGCTGAGGGTAGCTACTTTTTTCTTTAGAATGCTGAGTGTGGCAACTTTTTCTTTAGAATGCTGAGGGTAGCTACTTTTTTTTCTTTAGAATGCTGAGTATGGATACTTTTTCTTTAGAATGCTGAGGGTAGCTACTTTTTCTTTAGCATGCTGAGGGTGGCTACTTTTTTCTTTAGAATGCTGAGTATGGATACTTTTTCTTTAGAATGCTGAGGGTAGCTACCTTTTCTGATATTAATGGCACAGTTATTTGGGGAAGATCGCGAATGTGTTTGCTTAAATGATTGTATTTGTGTACAAAACTGCTTCTTCTTTTTGTTGAGATTTGTGGTTTTCCCACCATGTTTTGTTATCGGTGTTAATTAAATTTTCCTCTTTATATTATTGTTTTTGTATCACTATGGTCTTTTGGGGCTTGCATTCTTGTTATTTATTTGTGTGTCTTGTTGTATTAACGGTGTAGATTTAATTGCACCTGTGATAACTCTGATCCTAACTAAGCAGGATTGTGCTTGACGTTATGCATCGTGCTGTTTGATCATATTCTTAGTGTCGTATATATACACTGGGAATTAGAGGGGAAAAAAACGATACAATAGCTCAGAGATATATACACAATGAAGAATTTATACAGAGACTCAACAATTGAACAATACGAAACTATCCAAAAAGGTTGGGCGGTGTTAAATAGTGTAGTTGATTTGCGAGAAGCCACATAAAAAGAATTCCTTATCAAGTATTGAAGGTGTTGCGGCGTTAATAACGCCGAGAAGGACATATAGCGCCTATCGTTATTAGTTGCTAGAACCCCTGCGCTCCTGTGGGCGTAGTTTAAAACCAAATTTACTCCATTACCCTGGCTGTTATCCAGGATTTAGTCAAACACGGACCATAATTATGCTGCCAACTCGTGTGACAATCGCCGGGGAAAGTATGAACATTGTAGTGACCTGGTGGCCACCGCACTCAATAAGGGCTACCAGAAATCTGCCAGATGAGGCGGCCAGCGAGGGCTGGATGGGAGCGAAGGTCGCATGCTGTCTGAGGGATCCGATTTGGATTTTCTGAAAAGACGGTAAACCGATATAGTCTTGTCACTTTCCGCGTCTGTCACTTTGAAGAACTCACCACTGTTCAGCCCATCTTCTGACTGCGATTTTAGCGAGAAATATTCTTCGCCCGTGCAGTACTGTGCGCCACGACAGCCGCCAGTGCCGTTGGTCAAGGGAGAAAATTGATACACCCTCCGTTTGTTTTTGTGTCACAGGCCTTGTATCACGTTGATTTGCTCCCCTTTGTTTCGACATGGGACTCTTAGCATACCCAATGCCGGTTTGACGTGAGCATGCCACGTGGCCAGACTCGGCCCTGCAAGCCGATACTGTGACACTCAAGCTGTTCCATGTCCTCAACTAATTCTCGTTGTCTTTAGGTCTAGACTGTTCTCTCTCCGTTGTCTTATGTCTAGACTGTCCCTTCTCAGTTGTCTTATGTCTAGAATGTCCTTTCTCCGTTGTCTTATGTCTACGCTGTCCTTTCTCCGTTGTGTTATGTCTACAGTGTCCTTTCTCTGTTGTCTTATGTCTAGAATGTCCTTTCTCCGTTGTCTTATGTCTACACTGTTCTCTCTCCGTTGTCTTATGTCTAGAATGTCCTTTCTCCGTTGTCTTATGTCTACACTGTCCTTTCTCCGTTGTCTTATGTCTAGAATGTCCTTTCTCCGTTGTCTTATGTCTACACTGTCCTTTCTCCGTTGTCTTATATCTATACTGTCCTTTCTCCGATGTTTTATGTCTAGACTGTCCTTTCTCCGTTGTCTTATGTCTAGAATGTCCTTTCTCCGTTGTCTTATGTCTACACTGTTCTCTCTCCGTTGTCTTATGTCTAGAATGTCCTTTCTCCGTTGTCTTATGTCTACACTGTCCTTTCTCCGTTGTCTTATGTCTAGAATGTCCTTTCTCCGTTGTCTTATGTCTAGACTGTCCTTTCTCCGTTGTCTTATGTCTACACTATCCTTTCTCCGTTGTCTTACGTCTAGAATGTCCTTTCTCCATTGCCTTTTGTCTACACTGTCCTTTCTCCGTTGTCTTATGTCTAGAATGTCCTTTCTCTTTTGTCTTATGTCTAGACTGTCCTTTCTCCGTTGCCTTTTGTCTACACTGTCCTTTATCCGTTGTCTTATGTCTAGAATGTCATTTCTCCGTTGTCTAATGTCTACATTGTCCTTTCTCCGTTGTCTTATGTCTACACTGCCCTTTCTCCCTTGTCTTATGTCTAGACCGTCCTTTCTCCGTTTTCTTATATCTAGACTGTCCTTTCTCCGTTTTCTTATGTCTACGCTGTCCTTTCTCCGTTGTCTTATGTTTAGACTGTCCTTTCTCCGTTGTCTTATGTCTACACTGTCCTTTCTCCCTTGTCCTATGTATAGACCTTCCTTACTTCGTTTTCTTATATCTAGACTGTGGTTTCTCTTTTGTCTTATGTCTAGACTGTCTTTTCTCCGTTGTCTTATGTTTAGACTGTCCTTTCCCCGTTGTCTTATGTCCAGACCGTCCTTTCTCCGTTTTCTTATATCTAGGCTGTCCTTTCTCCGTTGTATTATGTCTAGACTGTCCTTTCTCCTTTGTCTTATGTCTAGACCGTCCTTTCTCCGTTTTCTTATATCTAGACTGTCCTTTCTCCGTTGTATTATGTCTAGACTGTCCTTTCTCCGTTGTCTTATGTCTAGACCGTCCTTTCTCCGTTATCTTATATCTAGACTGTCCTTTCTCCGTTGTCTTATATCTAGACCGTCCTTTCTCCGTTTTCTTATATCTAGACTGTCCTTTCTCCGTTGTCTTATGTTTAGACTGTCCTTTCTCCGTTGTCTTATGTCTAGACCGTCCTTTCTCCGTTTTCTTATATCTAGACTGTCCTTTCTCCGTTGTCTTATGTCTACGCTGTCCTTTCTCCGTTGTCTTATGTTTAGACTGTCCTTTCTCCGTTGTCTTATGTCTAGACTGTCCTTTCTTCGTTTTTTTATGTCTAGACCGTCCTTTCTCAGTTGTCTTATGTCTAGACTGTCCTTTCTCCGTTGTCTTATGTCTAGACTGTCCTTTCTTCGTTGTCTTATGTCTAGACCGTCCTTTCTCAGTTGTCTTATGTCTAGACTGTCCTTTCTTCGTTGTCTTATGTCTAGACCTTCCTTACTCCGTTGTCTTATGTTTAGACTGTCCTTTCTCCGTTGTCTTATGTTTAGACTGTCCTTTCTCCGTTGTCTTATGTTTAGACTGTCCTTTCTCCGTTGTCTTATGTCTAGACTGTTCTTTCTCCGTTGTCTTATGTCTAGACTGTTCTTTCTCCGTTGTTTTATGTCTTCACTGTCCTTTCTCCGTTGTCTTATGTCTAGATTGTCCTTTCTCCGTTTTCTTATATCTAGACTATCCTTTATCCGTTTTCTTATGTCTAGACTGTCCTTTCTTTGTTGTCTAATGTCTACATCGTCTGTTCCTATCAGAGATGAGTGTATAGTTCAGTATTTTTCCCCTCATTAACTATTACTTTTACACTTCTCCACAACAATGATACGAATAAATCTTTAAAATTGTTTCGTTTCAACTCCTGAAATACTTCGTTGTTTAAGGTTGAGTTATCTAGCCTGAAACCGCGAGCTCACAGTGCCGTCAGGTTTAAACTGTCTTTTTTTTTTTAAGGTTGCTTGACTGGCAGTGTACCGCAATGCAAAGTCTTTCGTGGCAAGCGCTGTGTCGAGTACGTGTTCGATTCTGCTTCAGGCTGTTTGTTATTCTTTGTTTTTTCCCCTCTCTCTTGTTGGTTACTTGCGGATTTTTCTGAGTGTTGTAAACATATCTCTTCCCCTGAAATGATTCTAGAGGTTTAAACTTGTGAATGCACTTTGTTTGTAATTAAAACGTGTCATGATATACATCAAATTAAATAGGGAATGTTACTGAACATGAAGGTAATGTACAAAGAGTAAAATAATATTTGGACCTTGCACTTGTCATATTTTTAGATGCCAAATGTTCAAATGTAGCTTATTAGTAATCAAATGGCATAAGCATTACTGAATAAAACGAAAATGCTTTTCTTTTTTTCCAGTGGCTAGTAGCACAGTGTGCTTCATTGTGTTTTCAAAATGCATATGTTCTCGACTTCTTCACAAGCCTTTGGTTTTCTTTGTTCTTATAGGAAATTTGCGGCCAGTTGCTTGCCTGAAACAGTCACGTGGCAAGAAACACGCGCTAGGTAACTGCTATGAGAGTAGCGTGTTCCGTTCATCAGATAGTGACAGACATCAGCATGGTAACCTGCCCGTGTCCAGTAGCGGACGCGAAGGCAGTGCTCAGTTTATAGTGCAAGGGTTCTTACATCTTTTTGGACGCTAGCCCTTGGCTCAATATTCCCATTTTAATTGCTTATAATTGTCATCATAGAGATCCTAGTTCCATAGACTCACACTTCTATCTATCTATTGACCTTTCGAGCCGTAACCGGCCCATAGGGCGTAGACCAAGATACACCTTCACCTATATGAATTTTTGTTCTAGCAGTTTTCTTTTAAAGATATTTTATCAAATCTCGCCATCTGTCTCTGTTCTGTGCAAGCAGTTCTATCTCATTGAGGGAGCCGATTCCTGCTGCTCTTGCCTCTCTCATCAATGTTCTTCTCAGTGTCTCCCTGGGTCTTCCTCTTTTTCTTTTACCTGTTGTTTCCCATATGAGGGCTTGCTTTGCTATTCGATTATTATCTCTTCTCATCACATGTCCAACGTATGACCATCGTCTTTTCTTTATTACTGAAGATATTAGTGGTTGATTGGCGATTTCTCTAATTTCCTCGTTTGTTTTGAATTCGTTCCATTCTATACCAAGTATTTTCCTTAGACATTTATTTTCGAATGCGTTCAACTTTGTTTCTATATCTCTTGTTGTTTTCCAGCTTTCACACGCATACGTAAGGGTTGATAGTACATTTGATTTGAATAGCCTAAGTTTTGTGTTTGTGCTAATGAGTTTTGATTTCCACAACTTTTCAAGGCTTCTGAAAGACATTGCTGCTTTAGCCAGTCTGATTCTAATTTCTTTGCTCGTATCCCCTTCTCGATCAATGTGACTTCCAAGATAGATGAAGTGATCGATCTCTTCTACTGGTTTGTTTTCTAATTTACACATTCTGTATCAGGTCTACGTTTCATTAACAACATCGTTTTTACGATAGCGGCTTGTTAAACCTCTGATCAACGGTTCTATACCAAGCCGGAGAAAAATAATTCCTCCATTTTGGAAACAACCGGAAACGGACCTTGTGACACACACTTGGTGTACCTTTAATTGTATGTACTCATTATCATAAGGCTCTTAGTTTCATAAACTAATCCTCAATGAACTCTTGGTTAAATACATTAATCGCCATAAACTCTTAGTTACATAAATTTATCATAATAAACTCTTAGTTACATAAATTAATCATCAATAAACTCTTAGTTACATAATCTAATCCTCATTAAACTCTTAGTTACATAATCTATTTTTCAATAAACTCTTAGTTACATAATCTAATCCCCAATAAACTCTTAGTTACATAAACTAATCTTCAATAAGCTGTTACTTTCAGAAACTAATCCGCATTACACTCTTAGTTACATAAACTAATCGTCAATAAACTCTTTGTTGATATAAGCTCATACTCACAGTTCTTAATTACATAACAACATCCTTAACAAACTGTTAATTCAATCAATCCTGAACTCTTTAGCCCCCTAAACTCAAACTTTCAACGATCGTAGTTCTATAAAGTCACATTCACGCCCATGATTTTAGAAATCACTATTGCAGCAGCAATACAGTTGGCAATAGAAAAACTGCTGAACAGTAATATTAGCCCACAGCCTGTAGTGTTTTTGACATGCAAGATCAGTACTCCAGGCACTACAATCCAGAAAATTGCCGCATCTGCAGACCTTATTGACTGAACTCTGCAAGCACCACAGGGCTGCCCTGCAGTGGATCCTATTTCACTATGGAATACCAGGAAATGAAAAAGCAGATCAGCTGACAAAGGAAGGCGCAACAGGCACACAACCAGATGCACCGGTTACATACCATCATAAGAAACAGATAATCAAATCAATCAGAGGACCACAAGCCCCAAATCAGGATGCCTTTCATAATATGAGTGGATGTGAACAAGTTACCATTACACGCCTCAGAACAGGACACATTCGACTCCACAGTCACATGTATACAAAATTCAAGATCGGCACCTCAGCTATATCTACATGTGGACAGGCACCCCAGACTGCTGAACACGTACTTCAAGACTGCACTGAATATAGTAGACTGAGGAAAATCCATTGGCCCATAGATACAATGTTACAGACAAAACTATATGGGCCACTACAAGAATTACAAAAGTCATTAAAATTTATACAGGAAACGACACTGCAGATATAGACAATACTTCAGGCGAACGAAAGATAGATAGATTATTGCAACATCCCTTCTCTCCTCCCTCGGCCCCAATTCCCTTAGTCCTTGGTTTAGTAGATTCATCTTGCCGACTCGGCACCCTCTCTGCCTAACACAAATAGCTATCAGAACTGGTTTTCTCAGTTGACTGTTTTGAGATGAACTGATAGACTGTTGTCTTCTTTACAAAACAGAAGAACCAACACAACTCAGTTTTTACAAGATCGCTCAATTGTAAATATGGATATGCAAGAACTTTCAACCAATATGCGCGCATAAAAAAATGTTGAAAAAAGACATTTGACTATTGTGTCAGATTCACATCTTTGCAAATTAAATCATTTGCAGCGCATGCTAATACTATTGGTATTTACATTGATATTGACTATTGCAACTCAGCGACTTGTTCTATGGATCTTTTTATTCTTGTTCTCTCTCCACACGAAGCTCACCCACTTCTATGTTTACTCTAAATGTCCTCTGTGCACATTCACTAATATAGCGCCCTCTGTTCACATCCGATCTTACAGCGCCCTCTGTTCACATTCGCTCATATAGCGCCCTCTATGCACATTCGCTCATATAGCGCCCTCTGTGCACATTCGCTCTTACAGCGCCCTCTGTGCACATTCGGTCTTACAACGCCCTATGTGCACATTCGCTCATATAACGCCCTCTGTACACATTCGCTCATATAACGCCCTCTGTACACATTCGCTCATATAACGCCCTCTGTACACATTCGCTCATATAACGCCCTCTTTGCTATCCTCAGTCCGACCGCCCATCTACAGTTATTCTCAATTCGACAAGCTAACGTTTTTCAATCTCAGCATAATCAGACAGGCCATGAGAATAACGTGGTGTAGAAAGATCTTACGCACATCTTATATCTTCAGTAAGTACCTCCAGAATTTCTACACTCACTCGGACCATTACTTTTTTTCCTACTCTCATTCGGACCATTACCTCTATTTTTAACCTCACTCCGACAATTACCTCTATTTCTACCCTCACTCCGACCATTACCTCTATTTCTACCCTCACTCCGACCATTACCTCTATTTCTACCCTCACTCGGACCATTACCTCTATTTCTACCCTCACACGGACCATTACCTCTATTTCTACCCTCACTCCGACCATTACCTCTATTTCTACCCTCACTCCGACCATTACCTCTATTTCTACCCTCACTTCGACCATTACCTCTAATTCTACCCTAACTCCGACCATTACCTCTAATTCTACCCTCACACGGACCATTACCTCTATTTCTACCCTCACTCCGACCATTACCTCTAATTCTACCCTAACTCCGACCATTACCTCTATTTCTACCGTCACTCCGACCATTACCTCTATTTCTACCATCACTCCGACCATCACCTCTATTTCTACCCCTAACTCGGACCATTACTTCTAGTTCTACCCTCACTCCAGCCAAACCTCTGTTTCACTCTGTCTAACCGACCAGGACCTCTTTTTCTATCGTCACTCTGACCATACCTAAATTTGTACGGTTACTCCGACCTTTACCTAAATTTGTGCCCACACTTCGACCAAGACCTCTCTTTCTACCCACACTCCGACTAAGACCTGTCTTCCTACCCTCACTCAGATCATTACCCCTCTTTCTATCCCTCATTCCAACCATTAACTCTATTGCTACCCTTACTCCAATAAGGACCTCAGTTTCTACCCTCACACCGACCAGAACACCTCTTTCCCCCGTCACTCCCACGACTACCTCCACTTCTACAAAGACCTCTCTGCCTACCCTCACTCTGACCATTACCTAAAAATGTACCCCCACTTCGACCATTACCTAAAAATGTACCCCCACTTCGACCATTACCTAAATTTGTACCCTCACTTCGACCGTTACCTAAATGTGTACCCTCACTTCGACCATTACCTACATTTGTACCCTCACTTCGACCATTACCTAAAGTTGTACCCTCGCTTCGACCATTACCTAAAAATGTATCCTCACTTCGACCATTACCTAGTTTTGTACCCTCACTTCGACCATTACCTAGTTTTGTACCCTCACTTCGACCATTACCTAAATTTGTACCCTCATTTCGACCATTACCTAGTTTTGTACCCTCATTTCGACCATTACCTAGTTTTGTACCCTCACTTCGACCATTACCTAGTTTTGTACCCTCACTTCGACCATTACCTAGTTTTGTACCCTCACTTCGACCATTACCTAGTTTTGTACCCTCACTTCGACCATTACCTAGTTTTGTACCATCACTTCGACCATTACCTAATTTTGTACCCTCACTCCGACCATTACCTAATTTTGTGTCCTCACTTCACCATTACCTAAATTTGTACCCTCACTTCGACCATTATCTAGTTTTGTACCCTCACTTCGACCATTACCTAGTTTTGTACCCTCACTTCGACCATTACCTAATTTTGTACCCTCATTTCGACCATTACCTAATTTTGTACCCTCACTTCGACCATTACCTAATTTTGTACCCTCACTTCGACCATTACCTAATTTTGTACCCTCATTTCGACCATTACCTAATTTTGTACCCTCATTTCGACCATTACCTAATTTTGTACCCTCATTTCGACCATTACCTAATTTTGTACCCTCACTTCGACCATTACCTAATTTTGTACCCTCATTTCGACCATTACCTAATTTTGTACCCTCACTTCGACCATTACCTAGTTTTGTACCCTCACTTCGACCAAGACCTCTCTTTCTTCTTTACTCCGACCAGACCTCGGTTTTTACCCCTATCCATATACAATTACCTTTCTTTCTACCCTCACTAACATCAGATCTCCATTTTCTATTCTAAATCCTTTATGGGCCATTTACCCACCCTTATTCCAGTCTGTACAACATCATTTGGAAAACAGAGAAGACGCCTCATAAATGGAAAAAAGGAATCATTGTTAAGATCCCAAAAAAGGGCAATCTTAGAGATTGTAACAACTGGAGAGGCGTGACACTTTTGTCAGTTGCCTCAAAGTTATTCTGCAAAATCATCCTAAATAGAATAAAGGATTCAATAGATACAGTAATGCGTGAAGAACAGGCTGGGTTTAGAAAAGGGAGAAGCTGTCTTGACCACATTTTCACTCTACGACTTATATTGGAGGAAAACATCGAAAAGCAAAAACCTTTTGTACTTAACTTCATCGACTTCAAAAAAGCATTTGATAGTATTCATAGAGATTCTTTGTGGAAAATTCTGAAGCAATATGGCTTGCCATCAAAAATCATAAATATTATCAAAGACATGTATGATGGTTACACATGTGCTGTTCGAACAGACGAAGGACTGAGCGAATGTTTCCCAAAAGAAAATGGGGTCAAACAAGGATATATTTTATCGCCCTTGTTATTTGGAGTTGTTATGGACTTCATAATGAAGAAATGCTGCACTGGTAATAAAGGCGTCGAATGGATACAAGGAGACCATTTGGAGGACCTCGACTTTGCTGATGACATAGTTCTCATCAGCAGTCAGATAAAAACGATGCAGGAAAACACAAATGAACTGTCATCAATAGCCAGCAAAATTGGGCTCGAGATCAATCATGAATAGACTAAAGTCATGAAAAGTTTAATTCCAACAGACGACAAAATATACATGGAAAACAAACCAGTGGAAGAGATCGATCACTTTATCTATCTTGGAAGTCACATTGATCGAGAAGGGGATACAAGCAAAGAAATTTGAATCAGAATGGCTAAAGCAGCAATGTCTTTCAGAAGCCTTGAAAAGTTGTGGAAATCAAAACTCATCAGCACAAACACAAAACTTAGGCTATTCAAATCAAACATACTATCAACCCTTACGTATACGTGTGAAAGCTGGAAAACAACAAGAGATATAGAAACAAAGTTGGACGCATTCGAAAATAAATGTCTAAGGAAAATACTTGGTATAAATGGAACGAATTCAAAACAAACGTGGAAATTAGAGAAATCGCCAATCAACCACTAATATCTTCAGTAATAAAGAAAAGACGATGGTCATACGTTGGACATGTGATGAGAAGAGATAATAACCGAATAGCAAAGCAAGCCCTCATATGGGAAACAACAGGTAAAAGAAAAAGAGGAAGACCCAGGGAGACACTAAGAAGAACATTGATGAGAGAGGCAATAGCAGCAGGAATCGGCTCCCTCACTGAGATAGAACTGCTTGCACAGAACAGAGACAGATGGCGAGATTTGATAAAATATCTTTAAAAGAAAACTGCTAGAACAAAAAAAATCATATAGGAGAAGGTGTATCTTGGTCTACGCCCTATGGGCCGGTTACGGCTCGAAAGGTCAATAGATAGATAGATTCCAGTCTGCGAGAAGCATACTATGAAGATCTAAACACAGTTATGAATGAAACAAGGGAAATCTTCAGACATCTTGATTGTAATGGGTGACATGAACGCTAAAGTAGGAAAAGGTAGAGATGTTGTTGCGTTCGCCAGCTTTGATCTCTGACGAAGTCCCTAGAAACTAGGAACTGAATGTTGCGTGTTAATCCATTTTTCCCTGGCAGACGTGTGCACAGGGGTCCCTCGCCGCACAGGCAGATAACTCCGACTTCGGAGGTACTCATGTTTTTTCCGTCGATGAGTAAGTAACTAACGTTTCAAGCCGGGCTTCGCTGCTGAGACCAGGGGTGGTTGTCGCAGAGAGAAATCATAAATAAAAATTCCGATCGGTGTAGCCGAGATTTGCACCCACAACCTCTCTGTCCCGAGGTCGGCGTTTTGCCTCGAGACCAACCAGTCCCCCATGGACTGGGAATATGAGGAAACTGCAATAAGGAACATTTTTCATGCATAGCCTTCAATGATTCCTGCCGCTTATCCACCATATACCAGAAGTTCACGTCCTCCCGAAAGTGATGATCGTCATATTTCTTTAAAAATGTATAGCGCTTGATGATGTTAGGCCATCGTTGTTGACTCTAATATCGAACATATAAACACACAGTTAGTCGTCAGATTATCCCCGTCGCACATCAAACAACAGACCGTAAGATTAACGTAAGGCCGGTCTAGGGATTTACGATGAGCCATTACGATGATGTAGCACACATAACAATGTCGCACGCACAGCAATGTCGCGCCCTTTAGATTCTTGATTACTCTAGGAAATGTAGCCTACGACGAACAGAACACGGTGCAACTTCCCTAACGAGATAAAACTACGGCTGACGAAGCATTTCGCATTAAATAGGACATATAAATAACTTGCGTCAAGCAAATCCAACAAGGGTCATGAACAGCACCAATGTAACGTAAAGCGCAGAACAAGCCTAGACGATGGAAGGTCGCATTCACAACTCTTGATTTGTCGAAAATGTATATTGCCGGCGTACGACATTGTTTTATCGGCGCAGATGTAATAAGTAGATCATCTTCTTGACTTTAACGCATAGGAGTGCAATTTAGAACCGAAATTAATCAGACATCGAATGCACTTTCTGCAGCGATCGAGAGAACGTGGACTAGATCCGCCATCTTAGAAACGGAACTTGCTAAAATAAAAAGAAAAAAAAAGGTAGATATAAGACCATTATAGGAAATCATGGTTTAGGGAAAAAAAGAGGAGAAAGATTCTGTGAAGAAAACAGGCTGATAATATGTAAGACCTTCTTTGAACAAGAGAAAAAGATATTATACACACGGAAAAGCCCTGGAGATAGGAAGAGGAATCAAATAGACTACATAATGATAAAAGACAAATTCCGTAACAGCGTCAAGAAAGCCAAAATCTATCCAGGAACAGATATTAATTCAGATCACAATCTTGTAATGATTAAAATGAAAATCAAATTAAAGAGAAACAAACAA
This sequence comes from Megaustenia siamemsis, assembly GCA_032433765.1. Classification (NCBI taxonomy): domain Eukaryota; kingdom Metazoa; phylum Mollusca; class Gastropoda; order Stylommatophora; family Ariophantidae; genus Megaustenia; species Megaustenia siamemsis. Next base: position 64,289,429 of record JAVIAB010000124.1, read on the forward strand.
AAGACTAATTCACCAATGCCAATAGATACAACAGCTTTAAATCAGAAAGATGTTAAAGAAACTTATACAGTACAAGTAAAGAACACATCAGAAGGTACTAGAAGAAGGGATTGAGCAGTACAGAAGAGAAAATCCTGAAGAAAAAGTCACAACCAAATGGCAAAGCAGAAAAAAACAGCATAGAAGAATCTTGTGATACCTTACCCAAAAAGGAAAATGACAAAAATGGATAACTGACAACATCTCAGAAAAAAAGGAAGAAAGAACACAAGCGAAGAACACTGCCAGATACAAGGAAATTGATAAGGAAATACTCAAAATAATGCTAAAAAGCAAAAGAAGACTGGCTCAACCAAAGATCGAAACTATGGAAAGTAAACAAAATGTAAGAGGATGCACACAGAAACAAGGAGAATGACTAATAAAGACAAAAAAGCTGCAGGAAACAGTTGTATTGCAAACAAAGAGGGAAAAATGCTAACAGACAACAAAGATATAATCGATAGATGGCAGGAATATATAACAGAATAATTTCATGACGGAAGGGACAAAAAACCATTTATAAAATTACGTCCAGCTATAAAATCCTGAAATCTGAGGTAGAAAAAGCTATAAAAACAATGAAAAAGGGAAAAGCAGCAGGACCTGACAATATACATATAGAGATGATACAGGCACTAGAAGATTTTGGCATTGAAGTGATCACAGACATATGCAATAACATATACCATACAGGATACATACCAAATTAACTAAAAACATCAACTTTCATTGCCTAACCTAAAACAATGGTGCAGTTGAATGCAGTGATTTTAGAACAATAAGCCTAATGAGCCAGGTAAAAAAAAAAATTTACTAAAAGTTATACAGGGAAGGATTTAAAAAAAATCAATACTAAATTACATGAGCAGAAATTTGGATTCAGGAAAAACGTGGGACAAAAGAAGCCATATTCAGCATAAAGACATTGATTGAAAAATGCATAGAAGTAGACAAACCAATATATGCCTGCTTCATAGACTGCACCAAAGCTTTTGATGGAATACACTATAATCAACTTACACGCTGCCTAAAAGATATCAATCTGGACGATACAGACATAACGACTAATATGTAATTTGTACTGGGAGAAAACAGCAATAATAAAATATAACAAGGAGAACTCTACACCCATTGATACAAAAAGAGAAGTAAGACATGGATGCATCCTATCACCAAGCTTGTTCAATCTATACACTGAGCAAATCAACTTAAATAAACAAAGGAATAGGTATGGCAAAAAGTAATTTCAATGCCATGAAAAATATACTAACATCAAAACAAATAACACCAGGGCTAAAACTAAGAATAGGAAAATGTTACATCTCAATATTCCTGTATGGTGTAGAAACATGGACGTTAGACCAGAAAATTGAAGCCTTTGAAATGTGGATTTATAGAAGAATAGGTAGAATTTGATGGAAAGAAAAGAAAACAAACGAGGAAGTTTTAAAATAACTAAAAATGAAAAGAGAACTACTAAACACAATTAGAACAAGACAAATGCAATTTTTGGGGCATGTTAAAAGACACAATAGCCTGATAAAAGTAATATATTGGAAGGGAAAATACAAGGTAAAAGAGGCAGAAGCAAACCAAGACCATGGACGAGTAACATCAAAAGATGGACCATCAAAGCAAGAGACAGAGTGGAATGGCGCTCCATGGCAGCCAACCTTCGATACGGAGACAGCACTCAATGGTGATGGTGATTCCAGTCTAAGCCGCTTTTCTTCCATCAGATGGACTAGATCCGTTATTTCTGTCCTCATTTCGACCAAGACCTCTCTTTCTGCCCTCACTCCGGCCAAGACCTCTCTTTCCACCCTCAATCCGACCAAGACCTCTCTTTCTGCCCTCACTCCGACCAAGACCTCTCTTTCTGCCCTCACTCCGGCCAAGACCTCTCTTTCTGCCCTCACTCCGACCAAGACCTCTCTTTCTGCCCTCACTCCGGCCAAGACCTCTCTTTCTGCCCTCACTCCGACCAAGACCTCTCTTTCTGCCCTCACTCCGGCCAAGACCTCTCTTTCTGCCCTCACTCCGGCCAAGACCTCTCTTTCTGCCCTCACTCCGGCCAAGACCTCTCTTTCTGCCCTCACTCCGGCCAAGACCTCTCTTTCTGCCCTCACTCCGACCAAGACCTCTCTTTCCGCCCTCAATCCGACCAAGACCTCTCTTTCCGCCCTCAATCCGACCAAGACCTCTCTTTCTGCCCTCACTCCGGCCAAGACCTCTCTTTCCGCCCTCAATCCGACCAAGACCTCTCTTTCTGCCCTCACTCCGGCCAAGACCTCTCTTTCCACCCTCAATCCGACCAAGACCTCTCTTTCCGCCCTCAATCCGACCAAGAACTCTCGTTCCACCCTCAATCCGACCAAGACCTCTCGTTCCACCCTCAATCCGACCAAGACCTCTCGTTCCACCCTCAATCCGACCAAGACCTCTCGTTCCACCCTCAATCCGACAAAGACCTCTCTTTCCACCCTCACTACGACCAAGACTCCCTTTCCTACACTGATTAGTTTTCTTTCTACCACCCTCTGTTCACCTAGCACATTTCTTCCCACACTCTATATAGTACGTATATTCCCTCTCTTTCTTCCCTATATTGAACCAACGCCAATGTTATTCACTTTCAGTCAAACCAGCACCCACCTCGTTTTCACCTCCATGTAGAGGGAACAGTTCTCCTTTTTTGAGAACCTTTGTACCAGTGAAGAGTTTTGACAAATCTTACTCCCTCATATTCTTTTTGTGTGCACATAAGATCTACTGTCGGCGGTCCGAAGGTTTAGATGAAAGGTCCGTACTGTTTTGCGTTGGTGTATATGACTTTTATATTGCTCGTGAAGTTGCCTTCTAGCTGCTAGTTTTGCTTGTCATAGAATCAACTTTTTGTGTTTGTGTGAAATTCGTGCGTTTTTTTTTTTTTTTTTGTAAGATGATAGTGATAATTTTGTCGATGGTGATAAATTAGTTTTGTTTTTAATGATAATGCACAATGTCATGTCAATTGTATGCGATGCTGTTGCTGTTTTTAATGATAATGACGGTACATTTGTTGTAAATAAATCTGGCACTTTGATTCTAAATCTTGATGTAGTTATTTTTAATGTAAGACATGGCAGGTTTCATAATTGCCTTTCACGACGACGCGGTTTGTGTAAACTAAAGATGATGTTGTTATTAGTGATGATATATTAGTTACTTTTAATGATGGTGTTGGTATCAAAGGTGGTATAAAAGATGCTGTAAATGAAGAAGTTGTGGATGGTGCCACCAGAAGTTGTTGTTAAATGTTGATGTTGTCAGCTTCTTAGGACATGACTGTTTATATAAATGAAGATGATACTTTTTTGTTTGTTTGTAATGTATGATCATGTTATAGTAATTGCAATATCACTACAGTTCTTGTAGATTACGATAAGTTTAGTTTAGTTTAGTTTAGTTTAATTTAGTTTAGTTTAGTTTAGTTTTAGTTTAGTTTAGTTTAGTTTAGTTTAGTTTAGTTTAGTTTAGTTTAGTTTAGTTTTAGTTTTAGTTTAGTTTTAGTTTTAGTTTAGTTTAGTTTAGTTTAGTTTAAGTTTAAGTTTAAGTTTAAGTTTAAGTTTAAGTTTTAGTTTTAGTTTAGTTTAGTTTAGTTTAGTTTAGTTTAGTTTAGTTTAGTTTTAGTTTAGTTTAGTTTAGTTTTAGTTTAATTTAGGTTTTAGTTTTAGTTTTAGTTTAGTTTAGTTTAGTTTAGTTTTAGTTTTAGTTTTAGTTTTAGTTTTAGTTTAGTTTTAGTTTAGTTTTAGTTTTAGTTTTAGTTTTAGTTTAGTTTAGTTTAGTTTAGTTTAGTTTAGTTTAGTTTAGTTTAGTTTAGTTTAGTTTAGTTTTAGTTTAGTTTTAGTTTAGTTTAGTCGACAGGTCTTCCTCATTGCACGTCGGATGCGCCTATAAATACTCATATCTCATCCGAAGTATATCCATCAACCTGTAGCGATTAGCGAAACCGGTATTGTGTTGATTGACAAGTCTTCTTTATATTCCTGCTTGGCGCTCCCGTCTGACATCTCCGCCCTTGACATGATATTCGTGAGATCTGTTAATGGTTGCAGATTCAGGGTCATTTTTCACATGTGTTTTTTTTTTCGCCCGGCCTCCATGAGGGCTATTCAGAATATCACCGCGGTCCTTTGCTTTTCCGCATTTTACAGCAGCCAAACTGGCAAGTCAGTCAAAACGCTCATTACCTATTACACCCTTGTGCCCTGGCACGAAAATTAAACAGACTTTGATTAGGTTAGACCTCCCCAGAGATTATGGTAAGCTCCTGCCTAAGATGATATTGTTGCTGTTGTCTGTGGTGACTCTTGTGTTGTTGTCCTCCCAGAGGATCTGATTTTAATAGACACATTAAGACTTGTGTCTCTTTTGATCAGGTGGTCCCTCTGGTATCGTTGTCTTGTTTTGTATAGATGGCCATACTGATATCGTGTCTACCTTTGATGACCATTCTGATATCGTCACTAGCTTTGATGACCATCCTGATATCGTGTCTACCTTTGATGAACATTCTGATAGCGTGTCTACCTTTGATGACCATACTGATATAGTGTCTACCTTTGATGATCATTCTGATATCGTGTCTAGCTTTGATGACCACTCTGATATCATGTCTACCTTTGATGACCATTCTGATATCGTGTCTACCTTTGATGATCATTCTGATATCGTGTCTAGCTTTGATGACCACTCTGATATCATGTCTACCTTTGATGACCATTCTGATATCGTGTCTACCTTTGATGACCACTCTGATATCGTGTCTACCTTTGATGACCATTCTGATATCGTGACTACCTTTGATGACCATTCTGATATCGTGTCTACCTTTGCTGACAATTCTGATATCGTGTCTACCTTTGATGACCATTCTGATATCGTGTCTATCTTTGATGACCATTCTGATATCGTCGTGTCTACCTTTGATGACCATTCTGATATCGTGTCTACCATTGATGATCATTCTGATATCGTGTCTACCTTTGATGACCATTCTGATATCGTGTCTACCTTTGATGATCATTCTGATATCGTGTCTACCTTTGATGACCATTCTGATATCGTGTCTACCTTTGAGAAGGGACTTGAGATTGTAGACATCTTCTAGACCGAAAAGCGTCAGAGGAAAGTACGTACAGTAATCTGATCATGGATATACCTACCTATAACCACTTTTCTACTTTGCCGAGCCTGTTTATTTCTCACACATATCATACCTAAATAAGATGGTACTTACAAAATCATGATACGTATTTCAGATTATTTATCTGTTTATCGTACATCTGAATTATACCATGGTCAATATTTCATATATACAATGGTATGATGTCATATCTAATAATGATCAATATTCCAGATTGGGAGAAAACTGAGACCCAGAAGCTGAGGGAGCGTTTGTTGTTGGACGAACTTGTTGCTGTTGTCAACAAGAGAGATGAACTGGTCCAGCACCTGGACACCCAAGAGAGAGCGTAAGTGCTGGCAGTTCAGTATATGCACATTGGCCTCCTCAGTTTGTCATGTATATCACTTCTTGATTCTTGATCCTTACCGCGCCTTTAGATGTCGCATACGGCTTGTGGTGTTTTTCGCCACCATCTCTGTTCTGGGTGAGATGTTCTATCTTATCTAATGATTCTATATCTGCCAACTTTCTTATAAGTGTTCATTTTGTGTCTCTTTAGGTCTTCCTCTTTTTCTGTAACCTGATGTTTCCCACAGAAGAGCCTGTTTTGGAATTCTCTTGTTGTCTCTTCTTAGCACATGTCCGACATATGTCCATCTTCTTTCCTTAAGTATAGATGAGATCGTTGGTTGCATGACCATTTCTCTATTTTCAATATTGGTCTTGAAATTTATTCCATTGTACACAGAGTATATCACTTACAGCAAGTATATCATATACAGCTTTGATTTTCTGACTTGAAAGCTGGTGAAAAGTTGCATACCACATCAGTTTCAAACTATTTTGTTAGTTGTTTTGCTTCGCTGTCTCTTTATATGAGTATATGATCATTGCTCTTTTACTTGGTATCAAAGGATTCAAAACATAACCTCCAGGTAATGTGGCTAAAAATAAAATAGGTTGATGGTCTTTAAAGGAAAGGCAGGGGGGGGGGAGTAGTGGACGACTCCACCAAACGAGGTATCTACAGAAGCAAAGGCCCTAAACTCCACTACACAGTGATAGTTATACTGAGGGGTACCTTTATTTCAACATATATATATATATATATATATATATATATATATATATATATATATATATATATATACACATCATTCATTCTGCCAATGTTGCGCTACCGACCTCAAACATGGACATTGAACCTCACAGGGTTGCTATGAGATAGGTAATGATATAGTAAATGTATGAGACTTGAATCTGCGTCTAAGCACGCGGGTTTTTTTTACCCTGTGATATCACGGCTCAGCCGCCACTCCAGCAATGTCGCTGGCTCCTGTCTAGTGTCGCATCAAGCATCGTAACTCACGAGCGAGGTGTCGGTCCTCACCTTCCCAGAGTATGAACCCTAGTACCCATTTCTGCCAGCGGTCGGATCGGCTGCAGGGGTATCTTCCTTTTTCCCCACCCACAAGTGCAATTCCCACTGCTTCCAGCAAGAATTGAACACGGGTTGTCTACGGTAGCTAGTGGGGTAGTTTTCTCAACTAGAATACTGAATACCTTTATCTTAACTGTTTTCGTTGATATAAATTTTTAAAATATACAAGAGTTAGGGGGAATGATTGGTTTCGAGGCAAGACACAGGCCTCGAGACAGAGGTTGTGGTTTCAAATCCTGGCTTTCTCTCTGCGACAACCACCCCTGGTCTCAGCAGCGAGGCCAGGCTTGAAACGTCAATTACTCATGGACGGGAAAAAAATATGAGTACCTCCGAAGAAGGAGTTATCTGCTTGTACGGCGAGGGACCCTTGTACACACGGCTGCCAGGGAAAAACGGATTAACACGCAAAATTCAGTTCATAGTCTCTAGGGACTTCGTCAGAAGTAAAATTTGACGAACGAAAAAAAAAAAAAATTACAACAGTCATTCTGGCAACATTGTGCTACTCCAGTGTTTATAACACATCCTAAATCTCTAACATGCATTCATGTTTGTTGTCGACGCTATAACGGACAAAAAAAAGGAGAGTAGTTTAGTAGGAAGTTAACAGAGAGAAAAGAAACAAGATAGTAGAAGAGAGTAGTTTAGTAGGAAGTTAACAGAGAGAAAAGAAACAAGATAGTAGAAGAGAGTAGTTTAGTAGGAAGTTAACAGAGAGAAAAGAAACAAGATAGTAGAAGAGAGTAGTTTAGTAGGAAGTTAACAGAGAGAAAAGAAACAAGATAGTTGAAGAGAGTAGTTTAGTAGGAAGTTAACAGAGAGAAAAGAAACAAGATAGTTGAAGAGAGTAGTTTAGTAGGAAGTTAACAGAGAGAAAAGAAACAAGATAGTAGAAGAGAGTAGTTTAGTAGGAAGTTTACAGAGAGAAAAGAAACAAGATAGTAGAAGAGAGTAGTTTAGTAGGAAGTTAACAGAGAGAAAAGAAACAAGATAGTAGAAGAGAGTAGTTTAGTAGGAAGTTAACAGAGAGAAAAGAAACAAGATAGTAGAAGAGAGTAGTTTAGTAGGAAGTTAACAGAGAGAAAAGAAACAAGATAGTAGAAGAGAGTAGTTTAGTAGGAAGTTGATAACATAATTAATAAACAACTGTAGAGATAGAAAATTGTAGAGAGACATGATCACGGAACGGTTCCTGGTGAGGATAGTGGCATGAGAAAAGGCTGGGGGAACGACACGTCTCCAATGCCGATGTATTAAATTATCCAATACATACTTTGTGGGATTTATCGTGAAGGTCACCGGAATTGTGGCAATTATGTTTAGTTTAGTCGACAGATCTTCATCATTACACAACGGGAAACTCCATAGTGCTCATATGCCCTCATCTGCCATTCCCCAGTTCGAAGCACGTCATACATTAATGAAAACACCGAAGACATAGAATTATCAATTGTTCCATCTCTCCCTATCTTCCGGGGCCAACACGGCAGTCAGTGTACGGGCCTCTGGACATGGTCAAACGCGGGTAACTACTGGCTTCAGAATCGGTGAACCAGAACTGATCAAGAATCTCACCTTCACTGCCATGCAGTGCCCTGAAAACATGAACTATATAGTCAAGGCAAGCGGACACCAACAAATCGTGCTAAATCTTGGACTGAAAGCTGCAGATAACGCAGCATATTGTCAACTCAAATTACACCTTTTAACATCGAGACGACGAAGAAGAGTAATTGTCGGTTGGTGCAGACGTTATGTACGTTTATCTGTCTCTTTTCTATTTTTCATGTGTTTCTATTATTCTCGTTTTTCATATTTTCCTTATTCTTTTTCTCTCTCTCACAATTTCCCATAATTCCACTCCCCCATTTTATGCCACTATCTTGTCTGCCTTTTTAGATACTCTCTAAAAGACCAGTTTCCAACACTCCACCCCCTTTTTTTCCCCAACCAACCAATAAAAAAAAAAATCCTTTACTACCCCGCTCAATAATGAGTGCATGTATCAAGTTGAGTTACCGCTAATTCGACATCATACCAAGTTTCCCGTGTAAACAGCTAATACCATGTTTCTAATTACCAAACTTGTTCATTCCTGTCCTTGCGAAAATACAAACCCAACTAATGCCCATTGGCACGGTCCAGCTTCTCGCTTGATGTTCCAGTGTTCGGGTCACATTTACTGTGTGATAGACTCCATATCTTACCCTATTCACAGCCTAAACAAACTACGAGCTCACGGAGCCCGAGACTAAATATGCCCGCCTTGAATGTCACCGATGATTCGTCTTGTTTAAATGATGATTTGATCTCAGAGCTCTCGTGTTTAAACGTTGATTTCATCCTTGCCGAGGACTGTGAACGGAGCTAATGGCTGCATTCAGACCTCGAGTCCCTCGGACTCGGCGAGGTGTTTGCTCAACATTTGCCAGGTCGGACGATGGGGTACAGAAACGCACGTTTCTTGGGGACGTCAACCGTCTCGAGTTTCCCAGGTGCCCTCGTGTCCGTGCTCGCGGAGTCTCTTCTAGCTGTGTCCGCGAGCTGTCTAGGAGACGAAATGCTCGGTACTGGGACACAAACATTCGTTTTACCTTGCAGGTGTATGTAAAAAGGTGTATATTTGGAAGAGTGAATATATAATAAAATATGTATAAAACTTTCTTTAGGGCATTATCTCATTTCTGGGGGCCTTTTGGATAAAAGCCTTTTGTCCAGTGCTGTTTGAGTTGTCTTATCTATATAAGCATATCTCCTGTTGGTAAACTGCCCAGAATCATCCCAATAATAATAAGCCTACGGTGCACTTGAGTGACTAGACTAGAACAATGTTCCATCTCAGAACAAGTGATAAGAGATGAAATGCTGACAAGACATATCTAACAGACTGTACACTCGTGAACTAGAACACTACAGGTTCACTAGACGTGAACTAGAACACTACAGGATTGTTCCATGTTTAACCAGCTAATCTGAAGCCTTCTAATGTCCTTGGTTTTTTGTTTTTTTTAAATATTTTGGAATAATTTAGGTTCCTATTTGTGGACATCCACAGAAGTCAATCTTTGGTCTGAACCTTATTATGTATTGCTGAATAGGGGATGAGCTTTTGTTGAGCGTTAATGTTTTTGTAATTGGGATGTGTTTTTAATAATGTGGCCTGATCTCTTTGTTGCTAAAAATAAACACTAGCCTAAGAAAACACAGCATAAATAGATACTAACAAGGAAAAAAAGTATGAAGATTATGAACATCTTTATTTAAGTCATTTGAAACAGTCATTTTTACATAAATTAATGAAAATATTTTAAGAAAAAAAAAGAAAGTTAGTAGTACACATTTTTAAAATACATGTAAAATTGACAAAATATAGTCAAATTACTCCCTATATTATGCAGACACATCTACAACACACTTAATGTTAGAAATGAAAGATACCATGTTTCATTTGAAAAGAAGTGAAATAAATCATATTATGTGTTATATATAGGGAGCTGCAATAGCTCAGTGGTTAGTGAACTGGACTACCACGGACAAGGGGTAGGGTTCCTTCCCAACCGACGGCTTCTGGGTTCACCCAGCCTTAAATGGGTACCGGATTTTTTCTGGGAAAGTAAAGCAGCACGGGCGTAATACTGACCACATTACCCCAAAAATCATGTGCTGAAGGTCTGTAAAATATAGGGTCACTAACACCATATTTCCCTATACGCCACTTGGCGTGACGGGGGTACTTTACTTTTTATGTGTTATATATAAATTCAGCATTTAGAGGATATGGTTCCTGGAAGACGAAAGAGGGACAGACCAAGAAGAAGGTGGTTTCAAAGACATAAAATAAACCTTGAGCATGACAATAGAAGTGGGAGATTTGGCTAGAAGACAGAGATTTTTTTGAGCAGGTTATGATGCTTTCAACATTTGCAACCAAATGATGATGATGATGGAATATTCAAATTGTCAAGCTGACTGAGTAGTTAGTGCACCATTCACCAAAAGGGTCCAGTTCAGTTCCTAGATGTGGCAAATTTTTCTTTTGACTGACACAGCTTTGGTATTCATCCACCTCTGAAATGGATACCAGAGATTTTTTTTATGGAAAGTAGGGGGCCTGAAGTGATTCTGACCATATCTCTCATAAAATCGTTATTGAAAAATGTATCAACCCCATTGTCTCTATGAACCTGAAAGATGTGGAGAGAACCCTTACCTACTTCATTTGTTAAATATAATTGATGCATTCTAAATTCTATTACATCAGATTTAATTAGATTGATACAACTTGAATTTAACTTACTGTTCTGGTCAGTTAAAGGATCAAATCTAGTTTTCGGTTTCTAAACTTACAACACAATCATAAATCTATTTTATGAGTTTATATAAAAAAAAGAGTTTATGATTTCTATAAAAATGAAAGAAATAGAAATCAGCTGTAAAGGTTTTTAATTTGACCTTTGAACCCCCAAAAAACCTGGTTGGTGGAGGGGTATTCAAAATAACATGTGATATAACTGCAGAAACAAAATTGAGAAAAGGATTGTTACGGCTAGTACAGTCTCAATAAAATAATAGCTTTCAGAAGCATGGATGGTTTAGTAATTAGTGTGCTCATTGTTGATCGGAGGGGGTCAGCATTCAGTTCCCAAGTGTCGCAAATTATTTTGGGACTGGCATGGCTTTGGGGTTCACCCAACCTCAGAGGTGTGGTACCTGAAGTTTTTGTGAGAAAGTAGAATGGCTTGACTGCATCATCCATTAAAATGCGCCATTGGTCTTTGAAAACATATGGTCGGTAACACCGTATTCCCCATAAACCTTAAGGTTCTTTAGTAACTATTTACTTTTTTCCCAGTAAAATTGCTACATTCCCAGTAAAACCATGACGTCCCCAGAGAAAAACATGACATTCCCAGAAAAACCATGACATTCCAAGAGAAACCTTGTCATTCCCAGAAAAACCATGACTTTCACAGCAAATTAAGGTTTTCAAAATAAAACCAATGTATTTATTCCATTTGAAAGTCAAGAGCTCTCCCAGTTAAAAAAAAGAGAGACAATTATGTCTAATACACAAACATGAGGTGTGTTTTACACATTGGGGAAACTTGTCTATGTTTTTCTTTTCTTGTGCAGAATTGAAGATGATGAGCTCTTGGACAAGCAGATTTCCTCTGGAATGTTCAGCGTCAAAGATGAAAAGAACTGTACTATACAGTGAGAGCACCAAGATCTTCTCTACAGTGTGAGTGTCATGATTTGTTACAGTGAGAGCACCAAGATCTTCTCTACAGTGTGAGTGTCATGATTTGTTACAGTGAGAGCACCAAGATCTTCTCTACAGTGTGAATGTCATGACTTGTTACAATGAGAGCACCACGATTTTCTATACAGTGTGAATGTCATGACTTGTTACAGTGAGAGCACCAATATTTTCTATACAGTGTGAGTGTCATGATTTGTTACAGTGAGAGCACCAAGATCTTCTATACAGTGTGAGTGTCATGACTTGTTACAGTGAGAGCACCAAGATCTTCTATACAGTGTGAGTGTCATGACTTGTTACAGTGAGAGCACCAAGATCTTCTATACAGTGTGAGTGTCATGACTTGTTACAGTGAGAGCACCAAGATCTTCTATACAGTGTGAGTGTCATGACTTGTTACAGTGAGAGCACCAAGATCTTCTCTACAGTGTGAATGTCATGACTTGTTACAATGAGAGCACCAAGATTTTCTATACAGTGTGAGTGTCATGACTTGTTACAGTGAGAGCACCAAGATCTTCTCTACAGTGTGAGTGTCATGATTTGTTACAGTGAGAGCACCAAGATCTTCTCTACAGTGTGAGTGTCATGATTTGTTACAGTGAGAGCACCAAGATCTTCTCTACAGTGTGAGTGTCATGATTTGTTACAGTGAGAGCACCAAGATCTTCTCTACAGTGTGAGTGTCATGATTTGTTACAGTGAGAGCACCAAGATCTTCTCTACAGTGTGAGTGTCATGATTTGTTACAGTGAGAGCACCAAGATCTTCTCTACAGTGTGAGTGTCATGATTTGTTACAGTGAGAGCACCAAGATCTTCTCTACAGTGTGAGTGTCATGATTTGTTACAGTGAGAGCACCAAGATCTTCTCTACAGTGTGAGTGTCATGATTTGTTACAGTGAGAGCACCAAGATCTTCTCTACAGTGTGAGTGTCATGATTTGTTACAGTGAGAGCACCAAGATCTTCTCTACAGTGTGAGTGTCATGATTTGTTACAGTGAGAGCACCAAGATCTTCTCTACAGTGTGAGTGTCATGATTTGTTACAGTGAGAGCACCAAGATTTTCTCTACAGTGTGAGTGTCATGATTTGTTACAGTGAGAGCACCAAGATCTTCTCTACAGTGTGAGTGTCATGATTTGTTACAGTGAGAGAGCACCAAGATTTTCTCTACAGTGTGAGTGTCATGATTTGTTACAGTGAGAGCTCCAAGATCTTCTCTACAGTGTGAGTGTCATTCACAATTCTTATATCTGCACAAACATTCTGCCAGTCTAATTGTTTCTTTCAGTTATAAATTGAATGTCTACTCAGAGAATCTTTCCCAAAACAGTTTGATCTGTTGAATGACACAAATTCAATTCACTGTCATTGACTTAACACTTGTTTTTATCAGCATTTGTGGTTAACATGACTGATATTCATTTGATCATGTACCTTGATGTTCATTTGATGATGTACCTTTCAGATGAGTAATAAAGGGTGTCAGTTTCTCTGCAGAAACATGCAAGTTGAATTTGGTTATTTTCAATAATTGTGGCTTAATTATAAATTAAACATTGAGACTTTCTGCTTCATTTATCAAAACACTGTATACATTAACCCTAGATACGATACCGTAATAAATATTACCATATCAAAATAAAATTTTTTCCAAATTTGACATTTTGCCCTGTTCAAACATTTCCCACTTCTGTGTACTTTCCTAATTACCACTTCCAGTGACCCTTGAGTGTTGGATTTGTTTCCGTTGCTGTTGGATTAAACATTTTTTTGGTTCAGTTTCGTTAGTTACAATCTGATATAATGTGAAAAAAAAATTAACAATTTTCCTTTAGATTTTCTCTTCCCCCTTTTTTGTTGTTGTTGTAACCAGGGAAATTTCCTCAGTCATTGGCTGACATCAAACATCCCCTTGTGACTCAGGAAATGCAGCGAATAATTCTGTGAGGTAGCCGAATATACTGACAGACTTTACAGCATCTGTACTGGTAGACATTGTAACATGTCCAACCCCAGTGATCAAATTCAGGTCATAAATCAACCTGAGTCAAGAAATCTGAGTTCCCCATGTCTCTCCTAGAGTAAACACACAGCCGTGTGTCAAAATGTTCAAAGAAAACACAATTTTTAGTGCTCCTAATGTTACAATTAAGTGTAGTAATTTTTACTACGGTATCATAATCATGTCGGTGACAGATAGATATCATAATATAGGGTTAAAGATCAAATATATAATGCAGTATGAGAGTGAGACATAGTCACAGGATTTTATTTTGATGAAAGTTTATTTAGCTAATGTTTCTTACTTTCTTGATTATAGACTGGCAAAGCAGACAATGGCTGCACACGTTATAGCAATAACTAGCTTCCTTCACTTCTCATTTTCCATAGCCATCCTACACAGTGTGTCCCATGTCTGGCCTAAACAGTTCATCTCTGCTTCTACTGTCCTCCATCACACTGTTCTAGGTCTGTCTCTATCTTGTCTTCCCTCTATAGTTCATAGCATGTTGGTTCTTGTAATTGTTTTTGGACCTCTTCAGAGCGCATAATCTGTCCTGCTTTCTTTCTGCTTGTTGCTGCTGTGTGTATCTCTTCTTTAATATTAATAAATTAAAATATTCTCTGGTTAAATCCTGTAAAAGGTACTTACTGATGAGCATTTTTAACTCTATGGATATTGAGACCTACATATGTATGTATGTATACATCTCGATTTAAGATGGGGTTGCATTCTGAAAAACTAATTATAAATCAGAAATATCGTTAGTCAAAAGTAGCACATGATATCCTAGGATATATGCAAGATTATGAGCAGCTATCATTAGGTTGGAAAGAGCCTATAGTAAAAGAGTAAAGTGCCCCCGTCATGCCAAGTGGCGTATAGGGAATATGGTGTTAGTGACCATATATTTTACAGACCTTCGGCACATGATTTTTGGGGTAATATGGTCGGTATTACGCCCGTGCCACTTTACTTTCCCAGAAAAAAATCCGGTACCATTAAAGGCTGGGTGAACTCGGAAGCCGTCGGTTGGGATCGAACCCTACCTCTTGTCCTTTGTAGTCCAGTTCACTAACCACTGAGCTATCGTGGCTCAGAAAGAGCCCATAGCAGGCAATAGTGTACATAATGCACGTTTATAGAGTATGTAATAGATTGCGATGCAAACATGGCTAAATATAGAAAAAGATATAATATTTCTTCTTAATATTCCCATTACACGCACTCATATCGTAACTAGGATGATAGTAAGTTGGGTATATCTGTTTACATCTTGCCAGTTTTTTTGTTATGTGTTGTTCTCCTAACATTTGATAAAGATAATTATAGGTAAAATATCAATTTGTGTCAGTTGATGTGTTTATACACGTCAAGTGATTATTTTTATGGGTCTTTCACTCACATTATGCAACATTACAGTAATAGATTATAACTTGTCAAGCATGAAGCAAAAGTGGAGGAAAGGAGAAAAATGTAAGGTGCAATTTTAAAATATTATGGTTCACAATTTGTTTAATCTTTCTTTTTAATGTTTGAAAGTGTGTCCATAATTGCAAATGAAATGTGACCATCATGAAACTAAGAAGGAAAATTATCAAAATGTTGAGTTTGAACTAAAGCTGTTACATAATCATAGATTGTTTTAAAAGCATAAAAATGTTTATATTATTTTCATTGAACTTATCTACAAATCAAGACAATTATGTAAGTTCATTGCGAGAGCATTTGTATAATTTTAGTTTCATGTTCTGCTATGTGTTTGATAATGAGAATGTTTTACATATTTTTATATATGATGTTGAACAATTTACCCACGATTTATGCATATTTTGTTGTTGTTATGCACTCCTGTTGCATATACTACAGTTGACTCATTTTAAGAAAAATGTGAGTACTTTGACAGCAAAGTTAGGAAAGGTAATAAGTAAGAGTTTAGAGGAGTACAAACCATAATTCCTTCAGAGACTGTAGTTAAGTATTGTGGAATTATAATGATACATATCCTTTCAACTTTGTATGTAATGGGACAGCTACCACATATGTTTGTGCTATTGTGAGTCTGTGGGATTGAGCAAATATTTATTTTTCTGTCACCTAGTACTTAAATATTGTTGACATTCATTGATCTCTTTATAGAAGGTATATGGTTATGAAGTTTTCACTCAGCTCAATAACAATATTTGAAGCCTCACTGCATAGTCTTTCTATTTAGTTTGTGAGATTTAATGTTGGCTATTTCTCTTTCTCACCTCCTCTTCCTCCTCCTCCTCCTCTCTCTCTCTCTCTCTGTTGCTCTGATATATGTTATATATATATATATATATATATATATATATATATATATATGTACAATTATGTAATCTACTTTTATTAAATTTAAATTACTATAACAGAGCTCACTGTTGACATGAAAATAGGCCTATATCTTCTACTATATCAAATGGCCTGTATGCTGAAGTCACATTTATAACAGTTGGATCTCTTGTATTTTCACCAAACTGCCTTTTGTTGAAGCACCTTTCACTGCTGCTTGTTTCATCATAAATAATGACATTTTAGTTACATCATTGAAATACGATTCCTTTACAAAAAAATAAGCTTCTAATATTTTTTGGGAGTGGCTCTTACATTACAAGACGTTGCCAATGTTCTAGTTTAGTTTGTTTCAGGGCTATTGGCCTTTTTGTATGTTACTAATTATGAAAAATAAATATTTAAAATCTAGTTTATTGTAAGATATTCCATTGTCTTAGACTTCTGCATAGCAACTGAAGCTAACTAATCACTTCTCTCACTGCCTTAGACTTCTACAATAGTAGACATTTGAAGCCACCATTAGTACTTTCATGTCCTTTAATTTATTCATAATCTGTGAAGCAACCGGCCATTTGCTCTTTAACCACCCATGTTCACTGAAGGGCTTATGTTAACAAACATTCTTAATTTTGTTTCATTTGTCATTTCATTTCTAGAAAAATGTCTGCAAAATGAAAACGCTTGCTTTGTCTATTCATCTTTGATTTATTATATATGGATCATAGCATACTCAACTTTTGAAATTAATAACATATCAGTACTGTATTTGTTTACATATCAATGTTAACTTTTTATTTATATTCTTTTGACATTCTAAGCTAAAATGCAATATAATTAGGCTTCTGTACTTCCATTGTGATTGTTAAATTCTCATAACTGAAAGCTTTTCACTTTGTTTAAATTTGTCTTTCCTTTTGTTTTAGTTTGTTGCGCTTTGCCTCATTTTATTAATATTAGACCTTACATACTACTTGTAAGATTGTTACCCACAGAAATTAAAATTTCAGCTTTACTTTTGTGCTGAAAAGAAAGGCAGTTGTGTTTACAAGAAATAACAATCAGATCAAACTGAACTAATAAAAGAACTACATAACTCTTTGTTAATGTATAATTCTGTTCTTTAATTCGATGTCAGCAGGAGGTTTTCAGTAAATGAACAGCATTTGTTATCTTTGTCCAGCTTTTGCACATGTTGATAAGTACTTCTTGACACATAAAGTATGGTTTCACTGCCAGTTTGGATTAAGACATTTCTTGCTTTAAAATCATTAATTTGTTATATTCATAAAAAAAAAACTTTCTTGTAATAACTCAAATTTTTGTGAGTAAGCCTTTGTAAGGTTTTTTGTTGTTGCCTGGAATACTGCTTTTGATGAAACAAAATTGATATGTGTTTGTGTGCTTTTGTGATATTTTACTTTTTCTTGTGTATACATTATATTTACTCAATTTTTCTCTATTGCAGTAGGGATTTAACTCTAATGTACATTTTATAAGAACTGAACTTAAAAAAAAATGATTTATTGCTGAATTAATGTTGGTTTTATATATATATTTTGGTATATATTATTCAAGAAACTAAAATTACACAAACATTTATATGTGCATATATATATGGTGTGTATGTATAATTTTAGTGTCTTGAATAATTCATGTCTCATGAACATTTCATTTAGTGTTTAGGCCTATCAGCTATGGTGTGTGATTGTTCACCAACTTCTATGATATTTATTGTCTTAAAATGTATTTTCTAATCAATGTTATTGTTCTTAAAATATATTTTCTTCTAACACTTGAACAAATTTGTCATATTTTTAGAAGTGCATTTTATTTTAAACTGTGGGGAAAATGATATCATTTTCACAGATAGTACATTAAATAGCAAATGTTGTTTTATCAAATTAAGAACCTATCTATTTTTACACATTTTAATGATGGATGCTAATTTACCTTTCTGATGAATCCCAATTACATAATAGAGCTGAGTTGACCTCACTGGTAACTGAATTCGTGGCACAACGAATTTGACTTCACCTGTTTGTTTGCTTGTGCTATGCCAGCAGCTTTGTATTTCTAGCAAAGTCCCAAGGGACTGAATTTTGCTTGAATATCACTTTTTTCCCTATTTTGTTGACACTAGCAGCAGTGTGCTCAGGTGTCTCCCTCCCCATAAAGTCACATATTCTCCAACTTCAGAGGTACTATCATTATTTTATTGTTGTGAGTTTTGACACTTTTGGGCACTTTCTTGGTCAGACAATGTTTCCCTTAATTTAAAGGTTTTTCTTAAAAGTGGACTTGTATGCCTTAGAAGGAAATTTGTAAGGGAAAACAGACCAATTGTGCCGTTTTTTTTTTTTTTGCATTAAAAAAATTTTGAAATAAATCTATATCTTAAATGTTATGAAAATATAAAAAAATAGCCTTGGTTGTACATGAAAGTAATCAATTAAATTGTAACAAACATATTTATAATGGACTTTAAATACTGAGACCAATGATGAATAGTTCTATACATCGTCTACCGTTAAAAGAATGTTAAGTGGGCATTGTGTTATAGCTTGTAGCTAAGCTGTGATATTTGTACCTTTCAGCCCAACACCTTCAGTAAGGCATTTTTGAATACCCAGTTGCCTTTCTTTTGTCCAACACTATTGTCCAACAAGGAAATAACTCTAGGGCAAAACAGGCACTCTACATTAGGCACTCTACATTACAATCTTCATTCCAACCTTGTGTTATTAATACCAGACCTAGATCCTAGATGAACAATAACAAAAGTAACCACTACCAAGATGAAATGTGTTAGATGAATTACAGGAAACAGCCTGAGAGATAAGATCAGATATGAAGATCTGAGAAAAAAAGGAATAATTCCCGCCATAGGGTGTAAACAAAACAAACAGATAAAATGGTTTGGCCATGTGATAAGGCAGAAAGATCAAAATACTGCACAACAAGCTTTTAACAAACGTTATGAGAACACCAGATCCAAGTGCCAACAGTGAAAAAGATGGATTGATGGTATATTAGAAACATCAGGAAATATAACAGCACGAGAGGCCATTAGAAGAGCAAAAGACTGCAACTTATATCTCCTCTCAACGCTAAAATGCAAATGAGGAAGTAAAGAATAAAAGAAGATTGCCTTTCCTCTTTGATCCCTATTCACTTGGTCAGACTGGATGGTCTCTTTCTAGTAGCACCAAAGGAGATGGAGCAGAGTCTTTATCAGCTCTTGTGTTCACCATTTCTGACACATGCAGTCAGCTGTGGGTGCTGGCCACACATGCGGTCAGCTGTGGGTGCTGGCCACACATGCAGTCAGCTGTGGGTGCTGACCACACATGCAGTCAGCTGTGGGTGCTGGCCACACATGCAGTCAGCTGTGGGTGCTGACCACACATGCAGTCAGCTGTGGGTGCTGGCCACACATGCAGTCAGCTGTGGGTGCTGGCCACACATGCGGTCAGCTGTGGGTGCTGGCCACACATGCGGTCAGCTGTGGGTGCTGGCCACACATGCGGTCAGCTGTGGGTGCTGGCCACACATGCAGTCAGCTGTGGGTGCAGGCCACACATGTGGTCAGCTGTGGGTGCTGGCCACACATGCGGTCAGCTGTGGGTGCTGACCACACATGCAGTCAGCTGTGGGTGCTGGCCACACATGCAGTCAGCTGTGGGTGCTGACCACACATGCAGTCAGCTGTGGGTGCTGACCACACATGCAGTCAGCTGTGGGTGCTGGCCACACATGCTGTCAGCTGTGGGTGCTGGTCACACATGCAGTCAGCTGTGGGTGCTGACCACACATGCAGTCAGCTGTGGGTGCTGGCCACACATGCAGTCAGCTGTGGGTGCTGGCCACACATGCAGTCAGCTGTGGGTGCTGACCACACATGCAGTCAGCTGTGGGTGCTGGCCACACATGTGGTCAGCTGTGGGTGCTAACCACATATGCAGTCAGCTGTGGGTGCTGGCCACACATGCAGTCAGCTGTGGGTGCTGACCACACATGCAGTCAGCTGTGGGTGCTGGCCACACATGCAGTCAGCTGTGGGTGCTGACCACACATGCAGTCAGCTGTGGGTGCTAACCACATATGCAGTCAGCTGTGGGTGCTGGCCACACATGCAGTCAGCTGTGGGTGCTGACCACACATGCAGTCAGCTGTGGGTCTGACCACACATGCAGTTAACTGTGGGTGATGACCACACATGCAGTCAGCTGTGGGTGCTGACCACACATGCAGTCAGCTGTGGGTGCTGACCACACATGCAGTCAGCTGTGGGTGCTGACCACACATGCAGTCAGCTGGGGTCTGACCACACATGCAGTCAACTGTGGGTGATGACCACACATGCAGTCAGCTGTGGGTGCTGACCACACATGCAGTCTACTGTGGGTGATGACCACACATGCAGTCAGCTGTGGGTGCTGACCACACTCAGCTCAGCTGCTGGATAGACAATGAGCTTTGAGTGGAATTTTCTTCACCAAGAAGAATACAAAAGAAATTGATATGTTAGGTTTTTTTTTTTTTACCTTTTTGTAAGACTTTTATATTATCTGGCATATAGGTTTGCCTTTAAATGAGATGTAAAATATGTCCATTGTGTCTCATATTGTGCTTATTGATAACTATTTTTTTGGGTTTTATTATCAAATTCTGGAAAAAAAAAACCCAGTAATTAAGTAAAGATAGCATATTTTTAATGAAACTGAAGCCTTGGTAGCCAAGTGGTTATTGCTCGCTACTGACTAGAAGAAACTTAATTTAATTCCCTGATGTACCAAATCATTTTTTTTTTTAAGATTGACGAGGCTTTGGGGTTCACCCAGCCTCTGAAAATGGGTACCAGTGATTTTTTTTTCTGAGAGAGTAGCACAGCCTAGAATGATTCTGACCACATCACTCATAAAATATTTTATAATTTGTGAACTATCACTTTATTCTCTCCCCCCCCACACACACACACACACACCTTAAGACATAAACTATCCCCCTTATTATGTTTTTTTCCCTAACAAAACTGGTACATTGTTTGTAAAATGAAAACAATTATGATTTATAATTTTTTCTTTGCAAGTTGTTTTTAACAATTATTTTTTAATGTTTTTTTTTATCTTGCCCTTACATATTTTCATAGTAAAAAATCCATATTAAGAACAATATATGTTCACTTTCAGAAAAGACAGAACTAGTCCTGCACATTGTGGCATCATTAGAAATGAGAAAGCAGGTGAAAGCCTTCAACAGTCGACCAACCCCAGAGCTTCAAAGAAATCAAACAATCCTGAAGCAACCTAGGAAAACAGAATGGAGGGAGTTGTGTGGAAAATATGAGCCAGAACGTGACAGCCTAAACAAGCTTAGCAGACCAAGATATTCAGACTCAGAACAGGTCATTGTGGTCTTAGAGCACATCTACACAAGATAGGACTCAGTGACTTTACAACATGTGACTGTGGAGCAGCCAAACAAACCCCAGAGCATACACTACAGGACTGCAGCACTCTAAACACTCTTAAGAACACAAATATGGCTAACAGAAACAACCCTCCATGACAAGCTATGGGGAACTAGTGTTGACCTCAAACTTGTTTGTGACCCAGGCTGGTCTAAATGCATAGCAAAAATTGATCGTTGAAGAAGAATATCCACATTTATTATGTTCTACACTATAGTTATTATATCTATATATAGGGTGTTTATAAAGTCTCACTACACTTGGTATCTAGGTCAATTTGAAAAAAATGTTTATGACGTCATCACAATATGTGCTCAATGGTAAGTTCACTTGTTGCGACAGTTTTCTTAATGACTTGTCTGGACTTTTAAGGATTCTGTCTTGGATATCTAAACATATTTCATCATT
Source organism: Megaustenia siamemsis (assembly GCA_032433765.1). NCBI lineage: Eukaryota > Metazoa > Mollusca > Gastropoda > Stylommatophora > Ariophantidae > Megaustenia > Megaustenia siamemsis. The sequence continues at coordinate 64,311,554 of JAVIAB010000124.1, forward strand.
CACAGCAGGCCTACCAGATCGTGGAGCATCTTCCACATTTCCAGTAGCAATAAACTTATTCAACAAATTTCATTGACAGTGGGAGCACATATTGTGATGACGTCATAAACATTTTTTTTTCAAATTGACCTAGATACCAAGTGTAGTGAGACTTTATAAACACCCTGTATATATGTGTGTTAATATGTATGTATGTATGGCCTTCAGTGTTTTGGAAGGTGGTTGATAGCAAACAATCATGATAAGTCAGTTTAGTAAAAATGTTAGTGTCTTACGCTGAATGTTGCTTTGCTGAACAGGTTATCTCAAAGCTGAATGTGCCAATATTAGATAGACAGACCTGGCCACAGAACGAACAAGATGTATTCGTAATGCCTCCTCTCATTTCCTTTCTCCTGTGCCTTTTGTCTTGTAAATTTGATGTCAGCACTTCTTTGAAAGTTGAAGGCCCATTTTTAAAAATAATTTTTATTCTCCATGTGTTGCAATCTGCAGCGAGATTTATCTAGTTTCTTTCACTGATAGAGAATTCCCTCAAGGATGCCCTGCAAACATCCTTATATCTCAGCACTCATCTGCCATTTGATCTCTTTCCATCCTTAAGTTTGCATGTAATATTTGTTTTGAAATACTATTGTTTGCCATTCTTCTTACATGACCTTGTCATCTTAGTCTATGACTCCTGAATGTTGTCGTGATGGATGGGAGTTTGGCTTGTTGTAAGACATTATAGGTGGTTACTTTGTCCTGCCATTTCATGTTCATAATCTTTCAAAGGGAATGCACATGAAAGCTGTTTAACCTTTTCTCCTGTCCTACATAGGTAGTCCAAGTTTCTGATCAGTATAGAACTGTACTAAGCACACAACTTTGGTAAATTAGATTCTTAGTCCTGAGTGTAATTTGATGTTTGGCCCTTGCTCTATCTTTAATTTTACCAAATGTCTCTTTGCTGTTGGCTGGCTGGTTGATTGGCTCTTGTTTTAGGATGGCTAGCTGGTTGGTTGGTTAGTTAACTAGCAGTCTGGGGGCCTCTGCCCAATACATACCACCAAACTGTTGGTTATTCTCTTTGTGAAGTGTGATCTATTCTTCTTTATAGCTAAGCTGAATACTGGAAACAGATGTCAGACTTCATCAGTGAACCATAAACCATTGTAATTCAGTGACAATCACAGAAGAAATAGACTTCGCTCAATTTCAGGAACCCCAATTTTGTCTTCTATTTTTTCTTTGTTTATGTTTCTGTTTTTTTTTAAAAAAATATTTTGTGTGTGTGATATACTGAAAAGTTACACATCTCATATGAGCAGCTTTCTGAAAGGCGAAGCAAAAGCTAAACAATGCCCTTAGTACATTTTAATTATATTAACTTTTGGAAAATAAAAGTATTTTCATAGGATACTCTGTATAGTACAGATCATTGCAACAAGAAGTGATCTGACTTCCAGAAATGTATAGATTTGAACATTTTGTGTGTATAATATATATATATACACACACTGGAAAAACCCAGACTTACCTGCGATGCTAATACTTGCCTACACAAAAGCAAAGGTTCTTCAGCGAATACAAAGCAGTTCTCACTACCATTTTTGGATGGCAGCTGTTGTCTAATACAACCTGGAAAACTTAGTCAGAGGTTGAACATGTCATGCCTTGACAAGAAGTAGGCAAAAACTCCAAGACAACACTTCCAGACCCAATGATCTTATTCATTAAAGATCTACCCTCATAGTCTCACATTTTTCTTACTCTACATTTCATTCGTTTTATTTATCTATCCAGAAATATCAAAGATCTTGTATATTTTTATCTTTTTTGTTTTCACAGGTTCTGTTTCTCCCCCCATCTGCACAAATGCCTTACACATGATGTAATATTTAACCTGCCTTATCCATGATCTGATCTGTTTCAGAGTAAACACACTTCAAAGTGGAACAGCTGTGAGCAATAAACCATATTTTTTTTTACACATGTTGTCTATGTGGTCCTGGTATATAGTTTGAGAATTTATTGTGGTGGTGGTGGAAGTTGCCTGATTGGTTTGTTTTCAGGAAATTAAGGGGTGTAGTTTGTGATATAGACTAGATATCAAATGTAGTAGTAATGAGATAATTGACATTTGATAGTATTGTTTCTGATCTAGACTAGATGTCAAATGTAGTAGTAATGAGATCATTGACATTTGATAGTATTGTTTTCCTGATGTAGACTAGATGTCAAATGTAGTAGTAATGAGATCATTGACATTTGATAGTATTGTTTTCCTGATGTAGACTAGATGTCAAATGTAGTAGTAATGGGATAATTGACATTTGATCATATTGTTTCTGTTGTGGGCTTTGGGTCAATTGTAGGAGTAATGAGATTATTGACATTTGATAGTGTTGTTTCTGTTGTAGACTAGAGGTCAACAGTAGTAATGAGATTATTGACATTTGATAGTGTTGTTTCTGTAGTAGACTAGAGGTCAGCTGTAGTAATAATGAGATCATTGACATTTGATAGTATTGTTTCTGTTGTAGACTAGAGGTCAGCTGTAGTAATAATGAGATCATTGACATTTGATAGTATTGTTTCTGCCGTAAACTAGAGGTTAGCTGTAGTAGTAATGAGAAAATTGGTGTTTGATAGTATTGTTTCTGTTGTAGACTAGAGGTTAGCTGTAGTAGTAATGAGAAAATTGGTGTTTGCTAGTATTGTTTCTGTTGTAGACTAGAGGTTAGCTGTAGTAGTAATGAGAAAATTGGTGTTTGATAGTATTGTTTCTGTTGTAGACTAGAGGTTAGCTGTAGCTGTAATGAGAAAATTGGTGTTTGATAGTATTGTTTCTGTTGTAGACTAGAGGTTAACTGTAGCAGTAATGAGAGAGCTGACATTCCACCAACACAACAATGAAAGAACTGTCATTCACGTGTCATATCGATGTGTCTATACTGCACTAACACCAAATTCAAAGCATGATAATTTTAATGGTAGCTCATTAAACATAACTAAAGCAGTAGACGAAAGAACAATGATTCAACTACTCTTTCATTTTAAAGAAATGAATAAATAGTAGAGATATGGTGAAGTGTTTACGTATTAATTTTAAGTCCAATGTCTTTCTTTTAAATCAGTGGCTACATAACTGTGTTATCACACGTTAGTGCTTGTGATATGTTCCTAAATAGTGGTTTTTGTGTTGTATTTTTGTATTTCAATATATGTGTTGGGACCTTGTTAGTTGATGTCTTTGTGGTATTATATATATATATATATATATATATATATATATATATATATATATATATGTATATATACACACACAATTTTATCATGTATTCCACTGTATGTCACTTTTGTGTAATCTATTTTGTGTATAAAGTAATAAGTAAAGTACACCCGTCACGCCAAGTGGCGTATAGGGAAATATGGTGTTAGTGACCATAAATTTTACAGACATTTCAGCACATGATTTTTTGGGGTAATGTGGTCGGTATTACGCTCGTGCTGCTTTACTTTCCAAGAAAAAAATCTGGTACCCATTTAAGGCTGGGTGAACCCGGAAGTCATCGGTTGGGATCGAACCCTACCTCTTGTCCTTTGTAGTCCAGCTCACTAACCATTGAGCTATCACGGCTCCCTTATTTTGTGTATGTCATGTGTTAATGTTTGTCTCTTTAATGTTGCACTCTCTTGTGGTTAGTTTATTATTTGCTCCTGTGCATGTCACATATTTTGGTTCCTGTATATTTTCATTCTCTCTTGTTCTTTGGTATGTTGATTTATATTTTATATATCATTTATTTTGTTTTCCTGTACACTGATTTTATTTTGCATACACACAAATACACATGCAAATATACACACATGAACACACACACACACACACACTCTCTCTCTGTCTTTTTCTCTCTCTTTCCTTTTGCCTCTTCAGTTGGTGAGGGAGATGCAAAGTTGTGGCTCTTGCTCTTCTGGCATCCTTAATCTTTGTAGAGTTTCTCTGATGTTGTCACTCCAACATAGCCTGGGTCAGGTTTATGCCCTGTGCCCTTCTCCTCTTTTTTGTAAATGCCCTGTAGTGTATAACATCACTAGCAATCTCCCCAGGTAGGCAAACCATTTTATTTGTTGTCTTTGTATGTCATTCGCAATTGGATCTATACTATCTCTTTTATAAACTTGTTTCTGATTTTTTCTGTTATGATCATTCAGCATTTCTCAAACATCTATTTCTGTGGTGACAACTTTCTTTTCTGTGTCTATGGTGACAACTTACTTTTCTGTGTCTATGGTGACAACTTTCTTTTCTATTTCTGTGGTGACAACATTTTTTTTTCTGTTTCTGTGGTGACACCTTTTTTTTCTGTGTCTATGGTGACAACTTTCTTTTCTGTGTCTATGGTGACAACTTTCTTTTCTGTGTCTATGGTGACAACTTTCTTTTCTGTGTCTATGGCGACACCTTTTTTTTCTGTGTCTATGGTGACAACTTTTTTTTTCTGTGTCTGTGGTGACAACTTTCTTTTCTGTGTCTATGGTGACAACATTTTTTTTCTGTTTCTGTGGTGACACCTTTTTTTTTCTGTTTCTGTGGTGACACCTTTTTTTTCTGTGTCTATGGTGACAACTTTCTTTTCTGTGTCTATGGTGACAACTTTTTTTTTTCTGTGTCTGTGGTGACACCTTTTTTTTCTGTGTCTATGGTGACAACTTTCTTTTCTGTGTCTATGGTGACAACTTTTTTTTTTCTGTGTCTGTGGTGACACCTTTTTTTTTCTGTGTCTATGGTGACAACTTTTTTTTCTGTTTCTGTGGTGACACCTTTTTTTTCTGTGTCTGTGGTGACAACTTTTTTTTCTGTTTCTGTGGTGACACCTTTTTTTTCTGTGTCTGTGGTGACAACTTTCTTTTCTGTGTCTATGGTGACAACATTTTTTTTTCTGTTTCTGTGGTGACACCTTTTTTTTCTGTTTCTGTGGTGACACCTTTTTTTTCTGTGTCTATGGTGACAACTTTCTTTTCTGTGTCTATGGTGATAACATTTTTTTTTCTGTTTCTGTTGTGACACCTTTTTTTTCTGTTTCTGTGGTGACACCTTTTTTTCTGTGTCTATGGTGACAACTTTCTTTTCTGTGTCTATGGTGACAACTTTTTTTTTTTGTGTCTGTGGTGACACCTTTTTTTTCTGCGTCTATGGTGACAACTTTTTTTTCTGTGTCTGTGGTGACAACTTTCTTTTCTGTGTCTATGGTGACAACTTTTTTTTTTATGTGTCTGTGGTGACACCTTTTTTTTTTCTGCGTCTATGGTGACAACTTTTTTTTCTGTGTCTGTGGTGACACCTTTTTTTTTTCTGCGTCTATGGTGACAACTTTTTTTTCTGTGTCTGTGGTGACACCTTTTTTTTCTGTGTCTATGGTGACAACTTTTTTTTTTCTGTGTCTATGGTGACAACTTTCTTTTCTGTGTCTATGGTGACAACTTTTTTTTTTATGTGTCTGGTGACACCTTTTTTTTCTGCGTCTATGGTGACAACTTTTTTTTCTGTGTCTATGGTGACAACTTTCTTTTCTGTGTCTATGGTGACAACTTTTTTTTTTATGTGTCTGTGGTGACACCTTTTTTTTTCTGCGTCTATGGTGACACCTTTTTTTTTCTGTGTCTATGGTGACAACTTTTTTTTTCTGTGTCTATGGTGACAACTTTTTTTTCTGTGTCTTTGGTGACAACTCTTTTTTCTGTGTCTTTAGTGACAACTATTTTTTCTGTGTCTGTTATGACAACTTTTTTTTCTGTCTATGGTGACATTTGTTTTCCACTTTATTGTAATTGCCTATATTTGGGACTAGTAGCATACAGTGGACATAGATATGCTTTGTTTAAGATGTTTCTTGTTTCTTTCTCCCATATGTTGATTTACGTTGTTTATATCATTGTATTTGTTTTTTTTGTACACTGATTTTATTTATTTGTGTGAGTGTGTATTGTATAATATTGTTCTTCTTTATGTCAATTTATATTTTTATGTGTAATTTAATTTGTTTTCTTGTACACCAATTTTATTTTATTCTTCTCTATTTTCTTTTCCTTTATTTTCAAGTTTGTTGATTTAATGTTTTGCTGCACGCTGATTTTATTTTCCTGCATGTTGATTTAATTTTCTTTTCCTGTATGCTGATATTATTTTATTTTCCTACATTTATTTTAATTTTATTGTTATTTTTCTTCTTTTTTCATTTAATATAATATATATATATATATATATATATATGTTGTGTTTTTTTATATCAGCATTAAAGTGTAAATCTTACTTTTATTATTTGAAGTAACCTTGTGATTTCCTATTTAACTTCTTTCAGTCTATTGACACTTTTTTTGTGTGCATGTTTTGATGCGATGCATGTAATCATGATGTGATGCATGTCTCCTTTAAGAACTACATTAACTATAACTTTATTTTAGTCTGATTCATCACAATAAAATTAAACACAAGACAATGTTCTGACTATTTTTATCCTTACCTTTGCTGGTGGTTAATTAAAAGTTTGAAAGGCTTGAGACAACTTGTGTTTGTATTTATTTTTCTCATAGTGGCCACAGACTATATATTTTGTTGTGGTATTGTTGTTGTTATGTATTGTAAGTGTTATTTGTTGTTTCATTGTTAACAATCATTTATTTTAATTATTTATTGTAAGTGTTGTTTGTTTTGTATTATCTATATTGTAAGTGTTGTTTGGTTTGTATTATCTATATTATAAGTGTTGTTTGGTTTGTATTATCTATATTGTAAGTGTTGTTTGGTTTGTATTATCTATATTGTAAGTGTTGTTTGGTTTGTATTATCTATATTGTAAGTGTTGTTTGGTTTGTATTATCTATATTGTAAGTGTTGTTTGGTTTGTATTATCTATATTGTAAGTGTTAATTGGTTTGTATTATCTATATTGTAAGTGTTGTTTGGTTTGTATTATCTATATTGTAAGTGTTGTTTGGTTTGTATTATCTATATTGTAAGTGTTGTTTGGTTTGTATTATCTATATTGTAAGTGTTGTTTGGTTTGTATTATCTATATTGTAAGTGTTGTTTGGTTTGTATTATCTATATTGTAAGTGTAATTTGTTGTCTTTTATTTCTTGATCTTGATCCTTCCCATGCCGTTAGATGTCGCTAAGGGCTTGTGGTGTTTTTCACCACCCATCTTTATTCTAGGCGAAAGGTTCGATCTTATCTAAAGAGTCTATGCCTGTCAACTTTGCTTCTCTTATAAGTGTTATTCTCAGTGTCTTTGGGCCTTCATCTTTTTCTGTATCCTGATGTTTCCAATAGAAAAGAACCTGTTTTGGAATTCTCTTGTCTTTTCTCAACACATATATGACATATGTCCTTCTTCTCTTCCTAAATGTAGATTATATCGTTGGTTACCATTTCTCTCATCTCAATATTTATCTTTAATTCATTGCATTGCACACACAGTTTTCTTTTTAAACACTTGTCTTCAAAAGTGTTTAATTTTTTCTCAATCTCCTTTGTTAGTTTCCAGCTTTCACGTGCGCAGGTCATCATCATCAAGTACCGTACCGGTTGGAGTTGGCGATTATGTCCTTCCACAATCTTCTATCCACAGTACATCTTATGAGTTCTGTTGTTGACTGTTTTCCATGCCATGACACCAAGCTATCCAGTATTTTCTCTCTTTGTCGTCCACGATCCCTCTTTCCTTTTATTTTGCCAGTTGTAACCAAGTATTCCAATTTTCCTCTTCTCATGATGTGCCCAAAAAATGTTGATAGCTTCTTTCTGATGTTTCCTAAGAGCTCCCTTTTTCGTTTTCGTATTCGTGCATAGGTAAATGTTGATAATAAATTTGAGTTGAATAATATGTAAGTTTGGTTTTCTTGCTTAGTATTTTTGATTTCCATATTTTGCCCAGACTTCTAAAAATTTGCTGCTGCTTTTTCTATCCTGCTTCTGATCTCTTTCTTTGTTTCACCTTCTTTATCTATATTACTACCAAGATAAATATAGTGGCGACTCTTTCCAATGCCTGGCGATTGAGATATATATATATATATATTGCCTTCTGGAGTATTGCTATTTTTCATTATTTTTGTGTTATCCCTGTTGATTTAATGTCCTATATTTTTTTTGCCATGGTTGATAAGGTATCTGTGATATTTTGCATCTTGTTGATATTGTCACTTAGGAGAGAATCTATCATCTGCAAAATCTAGAACTTCCAAGTACTTCTTGTCAGTTCATCTAACGTCATTATTGCCTTTGCGGCATTTACTCATTAAGAAGACTAAGATATCTGGAGCATGTCCAACGAATGGAAGAAAAGCGCATTCCTAGGCAAATACTATATGGTGAACTAATACATGTACACGGAAAAAGACAAATCGGAAGACTTAAACTACGATATAGAGATATCGGTAAATCATCTCTGAAAGACTTCTCCATCTGTGAAAATGACTAGGAACATCTGGCAAGTAATCGCACATCATGGAGAGCATTCATAAGGAACGGTATAACATCATTTGAAACTGTGCTAAGGCAAAACTTAGAAGAGAAAAAACTAATGAAAAAAGATGGAAAACCCTGTCGACCAGTGGGCCTGACGTGTTCATTCTGTGACCGTGTGTGTTTGTCAAACATTGGTAGAATTAGCCACGAGAGAAGCTGTTCGACAAAAACAAAACCTAAAAAAAATACACCATAGCCTCCACTAGACCGTCTGACAAGACGAAAAATGCCATATATATATTTACTCATTATGTAATTAATGGTAAATTCAAATAACGGTAGTGATGGTGATACTCCTGTTTGAATCCGAAACCAATCATTTATTCCCTCCTCTGTGCGAACTGTGCAAGTATAGCTGTCATATATGTCTCTTACAATGTTGGTAATTTATGGTGGTATTCCACAATGTTTCAAGATATTCCACCATGCTTCAAGATATTCCACCATGTTTCAAGATATTCCACCATGTTTCAAGATATTCCACAATGTTTCAAGATATTCCACAATGTTTCATGATATTCCACAATGTTTCAAGATATTCCACAATGTTTCAAGATATTCCACCATGTTTCAAGATATTCCACAATGCTTCAAGATATTCCACCATGTTTCAAGATATTCCACCATGTTTCAAGATATTCCACAATGTTTCAAGATATTCCACAATGTTTCAAGATATTCCACCATGTTTCAAGATATTCCACAATGTTTCAAGATATTCCACAATGTTTCAAGATATTCCACAATGTTTCAAGATATTCCACAATGTTTCAAGATATTCCACAATGTTTCAAGATATTCCACAATGTTTCAAGATATTCCACAAGGACAAAATTGACTTTTCAGTTTAATCTTCCCAATACATAGATTATGGGTCTTTTATTTACCAAACAAAGAAAGAAAGCAAACATAAAGGACTCAGCCTTAATAGCAAAAAGACTGAGGTAATGGTAGCAACAAAGAAAAAGACATCACCTCAATGCAAAATAAAGACAAGTGGAACGATATTAAAACAGGTAAATGCATTTAAATATTTGGGAACTTTGTTAACCTCAGACGGAAGATGTACAAAAGAGGTGAGATGCAGAATGGCTCAGGCAAAAGCAGCTTTCCAAAAAATGAGGAAGATACTATGCAATCCATTTTTGACAATCGAAACAAGGAAAAGAGTTCTTAAATGTTACGTAGAGCCAGTCTTAACATATGGATGCGAATCATGGATAATAGGACAACAGACAAGAAAATCACTGGAGTCTGTAGAAATGTGGTTTTACAGAAGAATGTTGAGAGTACCATGGACAGCTAAGAAGAGTAATGAAGATGTACTGAGAAGGGTCAAAGCAAAAAGAGAGCTCTAATTTCCAACATTAGGAAGAGACAATCATCATTTTTTGGCCATGTAATGAGAAGAGAACAACTTGAATATATTGTAACAACTGGAAAAATTGAGGTGACGAAGAGAAAGAGGGAAGCAAAGAGAAAAAAATAACAGACAGCTTAAGAGAATGGCTTGGCAGAAGGTCAATAACAGAAATGATAAATAGCTGCCGAGATCGAAAGTTGTGGAGAGACATGATCACCTACGCCAGTAGGCCGGTACTTGATGATGATGATTTACCAAACGTTTATTTTAATTATACTTTGTAAGTGTCATTTGTTGTCTTGCATTGATCAAAGATTTGTTGTTGTTTTGCAGTGCAATTGCTATATCTATCAAGTATTTATTATTGTCATGTTTTGTACTTTTTATTTTCATATTTAATTGTTTTTCACCTTTTTCTCACCATACTTCATTGTTTTCCACTTTTTTCTCACCACATATAATTGTTTTCCACCTTTTTCTCACCATACTTCATTGTTTTCCACCTTTTTCTCACCACATATAATTGTTTTCCCACTTTTTCTCACCACTTATCATTGTTTTCCTCTTTTTCTCACCATACTTCATTGTGTCCACTTTTTCTCACCATACTTCATTGTTTTCCACCTTTTTCTCACCATACTTCATTGTTTTCCACCTTTTTCTCACCATACTTCATTGTTTTCCACCTTTTTCTCACCTTACTTCATTGTTTTCCACCTTTTTCTCACCATACTTCATTGTTTTCCACCTTTTCTCACCATCCTTCATTGTTTTCAACCTTTTCTCACCATACTTCATTGTTTTCCACCTTTTTCTCACCATACTTCATTGTTTTCCACCTTTTTCTCACCTTACTTCATTGTTTTCCACCTTTTTCTCACCATACTTCATTGTTTTCCACCTTTTTCTCACCATACTTCATTGTTTTCCACCTTTTTCTCACCATACTTCATTGTTTTCCACCTTTTTCTCACCATACTTCATTGTTTTCCACCTTTTTCTCACCATACTTCATTGTTTTCCACCTTTTTCTCACCATACTTCATTGTTTTCCACCTTTTTCTCACCATACTTCATTGTTTCCCCACCTATCTTCCCACACATCTTGTTTTCCACATTTGTTACTCCTTCTCCTTCTGTCGGCCCAGTTTTTGTTGAGCGTTTTGTCCTTCCTTGTGATCTAAAGACAGATGGTCGGCTGATTTAAGCGCATTATGGGGCCATTGATGGCAAGAATATATTATTTATTTGTTGTGTTTCACGAACTGTCTGATTTATGACAACAGCTCTAGTACCAAACAGCGTCAGCAATGCAGTCAGAATTTAACGTTACGACTTCACCTGGACTGAAAGCCCCCTCTCACTGACCGTTGTTAAGTATATCTGCTCGTGGCAGCGTGTCTTGTGCCTATCGCATGCCTTCATCGCACGTGCGTGTTAAGATGTCATCACAAATCACAAGGACAAGCCTATGACCTATGCCCTTGGGCACGCGAGTTCACCCTCGCTATTGGATCTTTATGCATGACAAGCACATTTGTCGAAGGCAATGCCCAGCGTGTCCTGTCTAATGAGTGCGTTGAAGCTGCAATTAAAACTAAGCAATAATCATGGTTGGGAGGGGGGGGGGGTTTGATACTGCAGGAAGCAGTTCTGTTTTGGCCAATCCCTACTCATTTTTTGTTCACCTTGACATTAATAACGGATTTATAGGGTCCACGAGGAAGTAGGACAAAGAACAATAATAAAACTAGTAATGACGTGACGCGTTCACTGACGAGTGTTGTCAACACGACAGTAAGCTCAGGCTTTGATTTGTGTTGCCAGGTTGTACATACTTGGGATAAAGTATTGTTTTAGTTTTATACGAAATATTAGACATCAGCAAGTGGAAATAAAGAAGGAAAGCATTCGCTGAGAAATTGGTTAAATTCACAATATATATCGTATAGTGAGCCACTCGGAAACAGGACACAGTTTGTAATATACTAGGAAGTGTGGATAGGCACTAACAATTACTAACATAGAGTAAAAAAAAACGGAATAATTTAGAACATGTGTAAAAGATATGAGTCATTCTTACATTCTAGAATCTTCGTACCTTCCTCATTTGACTTTCAGCTTTGAGGAGAGATATAATTTGCGGTATTTTCCTCTTCTGTTGACCAAACACAGATATACAACTAACATGTAATTTATACTAGGAGCAAACAGCAATAATAAAATTTAACTCCACACCTATTAATATAAAGAGAGGAGTAAGACGGATGCATCCTATTACCAAGCTTGTTCAATCTATACACTGAGCAAATCTTTAAAAACGTCACACAGATTTCAGGCCTAAACTTTAATGGAAAGATAATCAATAACCTAAGATATGCAGATGATTCTGTATAAATAGCAGAAAATCCTGAAAATCTACGATTACTTAATGAAATAAACATGACAAGCAAAAAATATGGATTAGATGTGAATATCAAAATGACAAAAACTCAAAACCCACAAGTGGATATCAAAGTTAAAGGAACAGACCTGTGGACAGTGCAGAGCTACAACTGCCTTGGATATACTATAACCAGTGATGGAAAATGTAAGCTGAAATAAACACAAGAATGGGAATTGCAAAAAATAATTGCGATGCCACGACAAATATACTAACATCAAAACAATTTGTTTGTTTGTTTTTGTGTTCGCCAGCTTTCACCCCTGGCGAAATCCCTAGAGACTAGGAGCAGCATTTTGCGTGTTAATCATTTTTTCCTGGCAGCCGTGTGCACAGAGGTCCCTCGCCGTACAGGCAGATAACTCCGTCTTCGGAGGTACTCATATTTTTTAGTCTATGAGTAATTAACTTTTCAAGCCGGGTCTCCCTGCTGAGACCAGGGGTAATTACCGCAGAGAGAAATTATAAATAAAAATACCAACTGGTTCAGCCGGGATTTGAACTCACAACCTCTCTGTCTCAAGGCCGGCTCTTACCTTGAGACCAACCAGTCCCCCAAACAAATAACAGCAGAGCTAAAACTAAGAATAGCAACATGTTCTCAACACTCCTGCATGGTGCAGAAACATGGACATTAGACAAGAGTCCAGAAAACTGAAGCCTATCAAATAGGGATTTACAGAAGAATTGGATGGAAAGAAAAGAAAACAAATGATGAAGTCTTAAAACAAATGAAAAGAGAACTACAAAACACAATTCAAACAAGGCAAATTAAATTTTTGGGGCATGTTAAAAGACACATCAGCCTACTAAAAGTAATTTTGGAAGTAAAAATAGAAGGTAAAAGAGGCAGACAAAGACTAACATGGACGAGTAACTTCAAAAGATGGACAAGTCAGCCTGTGCAACCTGCACTATTAAAGCAAGAGACCGAGCGGAATGGCTGGCGCTCCACGGTAGCCAGCCTTCGATGCGGAGACAGCACTCAATGATGAAGATGTTGGCTGGCCTCTGCTGCTGTTATGTTTCCTCATCATCATCATCGAGTGCCGTCTTCGCAACGTAGGTTGGCTACCACGGATCGCCATTCAACTCTGTTTCTTGCTTTGATGATGCAGGTTGTGATAGATTGACTTGTTCATCTTTTGATGTTACTCGTCCATGTTAGTCTTGGTCTGCCTCTGCCTGTTTTACCTTGTATTTTCCCTTCCAATATTACTTTTAGTAGACTGTTTTGTCTTTTAACGTGCCCCAAAAATTTAATTTGTCTTGTCTTAATTATATTTAGTAGTTCTCTTTTTATTTTTAATTGTTTTAAAACTTCATCGTTTGTTTTCCTTTCCCTCCATCCAATTCCACCTATTCTTCTATAAATCCACATTTCAAAGGCTTCAATTTTCTGTTCTGTTTTCTTGTCTAGTGTCCATGTTTCTGCACCATACAGGAATATTGAGAAATTGTAACATTTTGCTATTCTTAGTTTCAGCCCTACTGTTATTTGTTTTGTTGTTAGTATATTTTTCATGGCATTAAAATTACTTTTTGCCATTTCTATTCTTTTGTTTTTTTCAATTTTACATTTTCCATCATTGGTTATAGTATGTCCAAGGTAGTTGTAGCTCTGAACTGTCTCCAGATGTATTCCTTCAACTGTGATATTCACTTGTAGGTCTTGAGAATTTTCTTTGTTTATGATCATAGTTTTAGTCTTTTTGATATTCATATCTGGTCCATATTTTTTGCTTGTTATGTTTATCACATTAAGTAATTGTTGTAGGTTTTTAGGATTTTCTGCTAGTAGAACAGTATCATCAGCATATCTTAGGTTATTGATTATCTTTCCATTAATGTTTAGGCCTGGTATCTCTGAGATGTCTTTAAAGATTGCTCAGTGTATAGATTGAACAAGCTTTGGTGATGGGATGCATCCTTATCTTACTCCTCTTTTTATATCCATGGGTGTAGAGTTCTCCTTGTTATATTTTATTATTGCTGTTTGCTCCCAGTACAAATTACATATTAGTTGTATGTCTGTGTCGTCTAGATTTATATCCTTAGGCAGTCTATAAGTTGATTATGGTGTATTCTATCGAAAGCTTTGGTGTAGACCATGAAGCAGGCATATATTGGTTTGTTTACTTCTGTGTACTTTTCAATCAATGTTCTCATGCTAAATATGGCTTCTTTTGTGTCACTGCTTTTCCTGAATCCAAATTGTTGCTCATCTAATTCAGTATTGATTTTATTCTGAATCCTTCCCTGTATAACATTTAGTAAAATTTTTGTTACCTGGCTCATTAGGCTTATTGTTCTAAAATCACTGCATTCAACTGCACCATTCTTTTTAGGCAATTCAATGAAAGTTGATGTTTTTAATTCGTTTGGTATGTATCCTGTATGGTATATGTCATTGCATATGTCTGTGATCATTTCAATGCCAAAATCTTCTAGAGCCTGTATCATCTCTATCTGTATATTGTCAGGTCCTTTCCCTTTTTCATTGTTTTTATAGCTTTTTCTACTTCAGATTTCAGGATTTTATAGTTCTATGTACATTTTATGAATGATCTTTGTCCCTTTCGTCATGAAATAATTATGTTATATATCCCTGCCATCTATCTATTATATCTTTGTTGTCTGTTAGCATTCTTCCCTCTTTGTTTGCAATACATCTGCTTCCTGCAGCTTTTTTGTCTTTATTAGTAATTTTCTTTATTTCTGTGTGCATCTCTCTTAAGTTTTGTTTACTTTCCATAGTTTCGACTTCTAGACATCTTTGGTTGAGCCAGTATTCTTTTTGCCTTTTAGCACATTCTCCGTATTTCATTATCTATATCCTTGTATCTGGCAGTGTTTTTCGCTTGTCTTCCTTCTTCCATTTTTTCTAAGATTTTGTCAGTTATCCATTTTTGTTTTTTGTTACTTTCCTTTTTGGGTAAGGTGTTGCAGGATTCTTGCATGCTGTTTTTATGCATTGCCATTTTGTTGTGACTTTTTGCTCAGGATTTTCTCTTCTGTACTGCTCAATACCCTCTTCTAGCAGCTTCTGATATGTGTTCTTTACTTGTACAGTATAAGTTTCTTTTACATCTTTCTGATTTAACGCTATTATATCTGTTGCTGAATTAGTTTTTTGTTTGTTTCTCTTTAATTTGATTTTCATTTTAATCATTACAGGATTGGAATCTGAATTAATTAAGACAAGGATGGGTCCTCTCACCACTCCCCTTCATCATATATATCGACAGAATAAATCAGGAAACAATCAACAATAAGGACAAATCAAATAATAACATAGAGGTTGAAAACTCAAACATCAACGAGCTACTCTTCGCAGATGACCAATGCTTAATATATGAGGATGAAAACCTGCTACAACAGCACATAACATCTCTAGATAAAAACTGCACAAAGTACAGTATGAAAATTAATAAAGCAAAAACAGAGGCTATGAGACTCATCATCATCAAGTACCGGGCCTGCTGGCGTAGGTGATCATGTCTCTCCAAAACTTTCGATCTCGGCAGCTATTTATCATTTCTGTTGTTGACCTTCTACCAAGCCATTCTCTTAAGCTGTCTGTTATTTTTTCTCTTTGCTTCCCTCTATCTCTTCGTCCCTCAATTTTTCCAGTTGTTACAATATATTCCAGTTGTTCTCTTCTCATTACATGGCCAAAAAATGATGATTGTTTCTTCGTAATATTGGAAATTCGCTCTCTTTTTGCTTTGACCTCTCTCAGAACATCTTCATTACTCTTCTTAGCTGTCCATGGTATTCTCAACATTCTTCTGTAAAACCACATTTCTACAGACTCCAGTGATTTTCTTGTCTATGAGAATAAGCAAATTAAAAACACCTTAAACATTAAGATCAAAGATAAAGAAATAAAACAAGTAGAGGAATTCAAGTATTTGGACACAATGTTCACAGAAGATAGAAAACTAGACAGAGAAATTGACATAAGAATACAAAAAGCAAATGCTGTCACATACCAACTTTCACCATTGCTAAGACATCCAAAAATTCTATGCCAGCTAAACAACAAATGATAAATAGTATTTTCATACCAACTTTGTGCTATGAAAGTCAAACATGGCCACTTTCTAAATCTTAATTAAGAAAGATCAATACATGTGAGATGCGATATTTGAGAAAAGTAACAAACAACACAAGAAGAGATAGAATACAAAATGAAACCATAAGAAAAATGGTAAGAACAAAACTCTGCCAAGGATATATAGAACAACAACAACTGAAATTGTTTGGCCACCTGGTCAGAATGAATCCTCACCAATCACCATCAAGGGCGTTCTTCTCGAGAATGCATGGAAAAGACCAAGAGGAAGACCCAGAAAAAGATGGATAGATGCAGTGACAGAGACATGTAACAACAAAGAAAAATCACTAATTCAGCCATTTCGAGCAGCCAAGAACGACAAATGATATAAACCACGACACCTTTTAGGTATCAGTGAAAAGAGAAAAGAAGAAGATCTGAATTAATATCTGCTCCTGGATAGGTTTTGGCTTTCTTGATGCTGTTCCGGAATCTGCCTTTTATCATTCTGTAATCTATTTGATTCCTCTTCCTGTCTCCAGGGCTTTTCCATGTGTATAATTTCCTTTTCTCTTGCTCAAAGAAGGTGTTACATATTATCAATCTGTTTTCTTCACAAAATTGTATTAATCTTTCTCCTCTGTTATTCCTTTTTCCGAAATCATGATTTCCTATAATATTCTTATATTTATCTTTTCCTACTTTAGCGTTCATGTCACCCATGCCAATCAAGATTGCTGATGATTTCACTCGCTTCATAACTGTGTTTAGATCTTCATATTACCTACGTTTTCTAATATTGCTTCTATCCATCTTTTTCGTGCTCGATCCTTAAGTCTCGTATTCTCGCAACGTTTATTAAAGGTTCGTTGTGTTGTGTTTTGGTCTTTTTCTCTTGTTACGTGACGAAACCATTTTGTTATTTCTTTATGTATTCTATGGCGGAAATTATTCCTTACTTTTTTCTCAATTTTTCATTTCTTATTTCTTGGTTTTCTTGAATCTAGGCCGGTTATAGTCCCCACACCGCGATGGCAGGCAGAGGATCTCATGTATAGAGACAATGGCTGCAATCTCCGACTAGTACAGTCACTGCCAAGAAGGAAAGGAATGGCAAACTACCTTCTTAAATTGCCTGGAATAATCATGACAAATCACAACCTTCTATTTACAGCTAACGACGTTAAGGGGGGCTTCACAGCCACCTCGTCCGGTAGGGAGCGTCATGTGCTACAGGTGACACCCGATCGTAATCAAGTAACTGTATGCAAGATCAAAAATAAAGAGACACTAGCAATAGGAACTTGGAACATTAGATCAGCATTCCAGGTTGGAAAACTAGAAAACATCAGTCAAGAAATGAAGAGAATAAAATTGAACATCTTGGGACTATGTGAAATGAGATGGACAGGGGCAGGATTATTACAACGCGGCAGTGGAATTGTAATTTACTCTGGGGGAACCACACACGAAAGAGGAGTAGGCATCATGTTAGATAGAGAAAGAAGCAAAACAGTGAAAGGATTTTGGTCAGTATCAGACAGAATTCTGCTAGTAAAATTGAGTGGCAGACCAATGGATATCAACATAATTTAAGTTTATGCACTAACAAGTAATAGCGAAGAAGAAGACATTGACACTTTTTACGAGCAGCTAGAGGCGGCCATGGAACAGTGTAAATCCCAAGAAATAACTGTTGTAATAGGGGATTTCAATGCAAAGGTAGGAACAGCTAAAGTGCAAAATGTGACTGGGGGGCATGGCCTTGGCGAGACGAATGACAGAGGGAATAGATTGATAGATTAGGCAAAGACACATGAAATGATTATAGGTAACACCTGGTTCAAACAGCACCCTAGGCGACTATGGACATGGCAAAGCTCAGACAAAAAAGTACACAATCAAATTGATTTTATACTGGTACAGAGAAGATTTAGGAATGCGCTAACGTCTGTTAAAACAAGGCCAGGAGCAGATTGTGATAGTGACCATGTACCAGTAGTTGGAAAGATAAGAATAAAACTGCGGAAGGCACAGAAATCACAAAGAAATATAAAAATTAGAACTAGATATGCTAAAAGTAGATAAACAGATGAGTGATAAGTACAGCATGATAGTACAAAATAGGTATAATGCTATTGAGAAAATACAGGACATCCAGGAGCAGTGGGAAATGCTCAAACAATCGATTCAGCAAACATCAAAAGAAAAAATATCAGTGACTAAAAGAATCAACAAAAAGAAATGGATGAGAGAAGAAATATTACAACTAATGGACGAAAAAAGAAAACATATGAAAGAAGTACGGACATACAAAATATTGCACAAAGAGATCCAAAACAAGTGCAGAGAAGCAAAGGAAGGATGGTTAAAACAGAAATGTGAAGAAATGGAAAAACAACAAAAGAAAGACCCAAAATTTATTGCACAATCGGTTTAATGAATTAACAGGAAGAAAAGAAGTCAAAGTTTCAGGATGTGTGAAATCAAAGGAAGGAAATATAATAATGGGACAGGAGAAGCCAATGGAAAGGTGGACAGAATATATCAGTCAACTCTATGATAATGAAAGACCAGAATTAAACAATTCAAATGAAGACACAGGACCACCAATAATGTAGAGTGAAGTGGAGGACGCAATTCAACACATGAAAAGAGGCAAAGCTCCAGGTCCTGACAATATAACAATCGAAGAGATAAATGCATTAGGAGAGTTGGGAGTACAAGTCATAACAAAATTACTCAATGACATATATAACACTGGACACATACCCGAAGATCTACTAAAATCTATCTTTGTAGCCATACCGAAGAAGTCAGGCGCCACTGATTGTGAAGACCATCGCACTATTAGTCTCATGAGCCATATGACTAAAATATTACTAAGAATAATCATGAGACGTATAAGGAACAAAATAAAACCAGAAATAAGTGAGGAACAATGTGGATTTGTGGAAGGAAAGGGCACCAATAATGCAATATACATCTAAAGGACATTGATAGAAAGATCTATAGAGGTAAAGAAAGATCTATATATGTGCTTTATAGACTACACGAAAGCATTTGACAAAGTAAAGCATGTGGAAATAATAAATATGCTGGAGAAATTAAGCATTGATGGCAAGGATCTGCGAACCATAGAAAAAAACATGTACTGGCAACAAACAGCGGCTATACGAATTAACAACCAAACAGGACAATTCCAATATATAAAACAAGGAGTCAGACAAGGCTGTGTTCTATCGCCGGATTTGTTTTCACTTTACAGCGAATATATTATGAGATCAATAGTAGACAAAAAAGGAATTGAAGTCAACGGTCACAACATAAATAATTTGCGATATGCGGATGACACAGTCTTAATAGCAGAAGCAGAGAACGAATTACAAGAAATGATAGACATAATAGTAGAAGAAAGCAACAAGAAAGGTCTCAGTCTGAATAGTAAGAAAACAGAAGTAATTTTTATTTCGAAGAAATAATCATCACCATCATGCAGCATAAAAATAAACGAGACAAATCTGAAACAAGTACAACGTTTCAAATACTTGGGCACAATAATTAGATCAGATGGGAGATGCACCACAGAAATAAAAAGCAGAATAGCTCAGGCCAAAATAGCATTTCAGAAATTGAAAAATATCTTATGCAACAAATCTATGTCAATAAAAATGAGAAAGAGAGTTCATCGGTGCTATATAGAACCAATTCTGACCTATGGAATCGAATCATGGACAGTAGACAAACAAATGAAAAGACGATTAGAGGCCACAGAGATGGGATTTCTCAGAAGAATGTTGAAAGTTCCCTGGACAGATAGAAAGACCAATGAGGAAGTTCTCAAAGAGGCCAACACAAAAAGGGAGCTCTTAAAAAACATCAGAAAGAAGCAATCACATTTTTCGGGCACATCATGAGAAGAGGAAAGTTGAAAACTTGGTTACAACTGGCAAAATAAATGGAAGGAGAGATCGCGGACGACAAAGAGAGAAAATACTGGATAGCTTGGTGTCATGGCATGGAAAACAGCCAACAACAGAACTCATACGATGCACTGTAGATAGAAGATTGTGGAGGGACATGTTCGCCTACGCCAACCGACAGGGTACATGATGATGATGATGATGATGATGAATCTAGAGACCAGTTTTGACAGCACACCGTTGGAATGAAGATTGTATTGTAGAGTGCCCGTTTTTCCTCGCTGGAGTTATTTCCTTGTTGGGCAATAGTGGTGATAGATGTCCAATGATTTGACAAGCTTTGTTGCATCTTGAGTCTATTTCTTCTTCTACTTTTTCTTCTTGTTCTACTTCTTCTTCTACCTCTTCTTCTTCTTCCTCTTCTTCTTCTACTTTTCAACTCCCAGTGTAGCATAGGTCTTCAACAAACACTTTCCAAGCCGTTCTGTTTTTTTGCCATTCTTTTAAGATCATTCCATGTCTTCCCCATCCAAGAATATTTTGGTCTTCCTCTTTGTCTTTTTTGTTGGTGATTCCAAAAATGGCTTGTTGTGTAATACTCTCAGTTGGCTACCGCAGTGTGTGTCCTATCCAGCGCCATCATCTTCGCTGTATCTCTTTATTCACTGGTATTTGACTGGTTCATTTACATAATTCTATGATGGTGATTTTGTCCTGCCATTTCCATCCTTTTATTCTGCACAAGCATCCAATAATGAAGGTCAGTATCTTCATGATTGTCAATTTTTTGGTTCTCCATGTTTCACAGCCATATAAAAGAACTGACTTAATAATGAAGCTGAAAATTGTTATTCTTGTATTTAACCTAATTTATTTGGATTTCCATATGTTTCCCAGTGCAACAAATGCACCTATTGTTTCTGACATCCTTATTTTAGTATCATTCTCTGTTCCTCCCTCTTTGTCTATATGACTGCCCATATATATGTCAGATTTACGTCTAGATGAGTTATTTCTCCATATTGTAATTTGATCATTGCCAACTGCAATTTTATGCTCATTTTACCTTGCATCTTGAAGGTTGTGTGATAGGAGATCTATATCATAAGCAAAATCTAAGTCATCAAGGTGTTTGATCAGTAACCACTGGATTCCATTTCTATTGTTTTGAGTTATTTTCATTATCCAGTCTATGGTCAGTAGATAGAGAAATAGAGATAGAAGGCATCCCTGCTTTACTCCTGTTTTGATTTCAAACACTTCTTTAAGCTGTCCTTCGTGCACAACACTACATTTAATTCCTTCATACATTGTTGTTATTTATAAACTTTATGGGAATTCCGTAATGACTCAGCAACTTCCAAAGCATTCTATCTAATCTATCAAATGCCTTTTCGTAAACTATGATTCCGATATAAAGCTTGGACTGTAGTTCCCAGCTTTGTTCAACTATTATACGTCAGGTGGTTATTTGATCATTCATTGCATGATCTATTTTTTTTTCTAATACCCACGTGTTTATCTCTTCAATATTTCTCTCTGACCTCTTCAGTCTCTCCAGGATGATTCTCCTATTTATATTATTCCAGGCGCTGATAGTAGCATAATTCCCCCTATAATTTGTGCACTTCCATAAACTTTCTTTCTTTGGTAGTTTGATCATATAACCTTCTTTCCAGTCTTTATGTATTTCTATGTATACATTCCCCATATAATATAATTAGTTCCCCATATAATAATATTTATGTATTATTATTTGTACCCAGTATATAACCACTGGAAACTACTATTCGTGCTGTTTCGTCCAATAAATGTTTGTCTACAACACAAGTATTCAGCCCTACTGGGAGATACTTGCATTAATAGGAAAGTACAAATATACAATTTATTTCCGGTCTGTGATCGTTACCCTATGCTATAGTCATTGAGTACGCCTTCGTGTAAGACACTGCTATTATAGCCAATTTTTTAAGTTGGCTGCGTGGCAGTGTGCCAAGCGTTCGGCTTCTCGTGGCAAGGCGCGGTGCCACTGAGTACGGGTTCGATCCCGCTTCGGACCATATATTGTTCTTCGTTTTTTTCTATTGTTGTTTGTCTGTCAATATTTCCGAGTGCTAACACATACTCCTTTGTACTATTATTCCCTATTACCGCCTCGGAAGTTCCCCATATAATAATATTTATGTATTATTATTTGTATCCTGTGGCTTTACCATTTTTTTAATAGCTTGATTGTTTTCATTATTTCTTCCTTGCTTGGTTTTCCAGGGTTAACGTGTAACTCTTCTTCTGCTGGTAGTATATCTTCTACCTTTTTTTAGCTCCCAGTGGAGCATAGGTCTTCAACAAACACTTTCCAAGTCGTTCTGTTTTTTGCAATTCTTTTAAGATCATTCCATGTCTTCCCCATCATCTTCATCTCTGCTTCAATCTGTCTTCTCCAAGAATTCCTTGGTCTTCCTCTTTGTCTTTTCCCCTGGGGATTCCAAAAAAGGGCCTGTTGTGTAATACTCTCAGTTGGTTTCCGTAGTGTGTGTCCTATCCATCGCCATCGTCTTCGCTGTATTTCTTTATCCACTGGTATTTGACCGGTACATTTCCATAATTCCACGTTTGTGACTTTGTCCTGCCATTTCCATCCCTTTATTCTGCGCAAGCATCCATTAATGAAAGTCTGTACCTTCGTGATTGTCAATTTTGTTATTCTCCATGTTTCACAGCCATATAATAGAACCGACTTAACATTGGAGTTGAAAATTTGTATTTTGTATTTAGCCTAATTTCTTTGGATTTCCATATGTTTCCCAGTGCAATGAAAGCTCCTCTTGCTTTTGATATCCTTATTTTGGTATCGTTTTCTGTTCCTCCCTCTTTATCTATATTACTGCCCAGATATATATAAGATTGTACGTCTAGTAGAGGTATTTCTCCTAGTTTTATTTGGTTATTGCCAACTGCATTAATTCTCATAATGTTGGTCTTATCTCTATTAATCTTTAGTCCTAGCTGTTGTGATCTCTCATCTAATATACTCATTTTATCTTGCATCTGTTGGTGGCTGTGTGATAGGAGAGCTATGTCATCAGCAAAGTCTAAATCATCAAGTTGTTTGGTCAGTGACCACTGGATCCCATTTCTGTTGTTTTGAGTTATTTTCATAATCCAATCTATGGCCAGTAGAAAGAGAAATGGAGACAGAAGGCATCCTTGCCTTACTCCTGTTCTTATTTCAAATGCTTCTGTAAGCTGTCCTTCATGCACCACACTACATTTTGTTCCTTCATACATTGTTTTTATCAGGTTAATAAACTTTATGGGGATTCCATAATGACTCAGCAACTTCCAAAGCATTCTTCTGTCTAAACTATCAAATGCCTTTTCGTAATCTATGAATCCAATATAAAGTGGGGATTTTAGTTCTAAACTTTGTTCAACTATTATACGTAGAGTAGTTATTTGATCAGCACATGATCTGTTCTTCCTAAAACCTGCTTGTTCATCTCTCAAGTGTTTCTCTATAGCCTCTTTTAGTCTCTCCAGAATGATTCTGCCTAATATTTTTCCTGGCACTGATAGTAGCATAATTCCCCTATAATTTGTGCACTCCTGTAAACTTCCTTTCTTTGGTAGTTTGATCATATAACCTTCTCTCCAGTCTTTAGGTATTTCTTCCCTCTCCCAAATTTTATCCAATAGATTATGTAACATCTTGGTAGAGGTGATAATATCTGCTTTGATGGCTTCCGAAGGAATTTCATCTGGTCCTGTGGCTTTACCATCTTTTAACAGTTTGATGGCTTTCATTATTTCTTCTTTGCTTGGTTTTCCGCAGTTAACGTGTAATTCTTCTTCTGCTGGTAGTATATCTGGAGGATTATTTGAGCCAGGTCTGTTCAAAAGTTCTTCAAAGTGCTCCTTCCATCTCTCCATTTGTTCCTTTATATTACTAAGCAGATTTCCTTTCTTATCTTTGATAAAGGCGTTGATCTGTTTGTATTTTCCACCTAATTTCTTTGTGCTGTTGTACAGTTCTTTCATATTCCCTTTATTTGCTGCTTCTTCTGCCTCTTTAGCTAATTCATCTATATATTTCCTCTTATCCCTTTTAATGCATCTTCTCACTTCTTTGTTCACCTCTGTGTAAGCTTCCTGTGTCTTGGCTTTATTACTTCTTGTTTTGCTTTTATTTATGTCTGCTTTCTTGTTCTTTCTTTCTTTAATTTTATCCAGGGTCTCTTCTGTCATCCATGCCTTATTCTGGCGTTCTCTTTTCCCCAGTGTTTCTTCGCATGTCTCTTTCCATATATTTTTTACCTGTTTCCAATGATCTTCTATATTTATTGTATTTTCTAGTTGTTGGAGGACTTGGTATTTGTTTGATATTGTGACTGCGAATTTATCTTTAATTCCTTGTTCTTTAAGAAACCCTACATTGAAATACGTTCTGCCCTTATTCGTTGTAGTATACCTTTTTAATTTAATTTTAAGTTTGGCTAACAGAAGATGATGATCAGAAGCTATATCTGCCCCTCTATATACTTTTACATCCTGTAAGGATGACTTAAACTTATTATTAATACATATGTGATCAATTTGATTTTCCGTTCTATGATCTGGTGACACCCATGTAGCTTTGTGTATTCTTTTATGTTGGAATATTGTTCCTCCTAGGCTCATTTGATTAAGGGCGCAGAAATTCACAAATATCTCTCCATTCTCGTTTATATCTCCAAGTCCATGTTTTCCCATAATCTCTTCAAAGCCTCTGTTGTCTGATCCTACCTTAGCATTTAGGTCTCCCATCAAGATTATAATATCCTTGGCTCGTCTTGCATCCATCTGGCATTGTAGCTGTTTATAAAAATCATCTTTAACTGAGTCATCTTTATCGTTGGTTGGTGCATAGCATTGTATAATGTGTAATTTTATTTTGTTTTTGGTTGTTCTAAATGTTGCTCTCACCAGTCTTGGTCCCACTGCCTCCCATTCTATTAGTGTCTTCTGTGCATTCTTTGATAGCATTATAGCTACCCCTTCGCTATGTTGTGCTCCTGGTTCCTGGTGTCCTGATGATAAAATCATCTCCCCTGTATTCAATTTTATTCTCTCCGCTCCCAGCCATCTTGTTTCACACATTCCCAGAATATCTATCTTGTAGTTGTTCATTTCTGCTGCCACTTGTGCCGCTTTTCCCTGTTCGTTAAGGGTACGAACATTCCAGGTGCCAATTCTGGATGATTTCCTGGTAGACAAAGGGTGAGTCGGCAACCCGGACTCCTTATGGCTTTCTCCGGATTGCGTCATACGTCTCTTAGACAGAGAGCCCTTCTCTTTCCTGGTTGACGGATTTACTTTATCTTTCTTTGACTTGTTCATGTTTGTGAAGTTTTTTCGGCTTATTTTTTTACAGTATGGGATAGCCAGTCCCATGCCTAACCCTCCTTTCTCGCCTCTTACGAACATGCCTGGTAGGGTACAGCGCCGCTATTCTTTACTTTCCTTTCGGGCCCCGGCAGCGCACGGGCGCTGGTAGTATATCTGGAGAGTTATTTGGGCCGGGTCTGACCATGAGTTCTTCAAAGTGCTCCTTCCATCTCTTCATTTGTTCCCTTATATTACTAAGCAGATTTCATTTCTTGTCTTTAATAAAGACAGTGATCTGATTATATGTTCCGCTTAATTTATTTGTTCTGTTGTACAGTTCTTTCATATTTCCATTATTTGCTGCTTCCTCTGCCACTTCAGCTAGTTAATCAATATTTTTCCTCTTTTCCTTTTTAATGCATCTTCTATCTTTTGTATTCATTTCTGTGTTTCCTGTGCCTTGACTTTAACACTTTTCTCTCGTTTTCATTTTTTATGTCTGCTTTCTTATTCTTTCTTTCTTTCTTTAATTTTATCCAGGGTCTCTGCTGTCATCCATGCCTTATTTTGGCATTCTCTATTCCCCGGTGTTTCTTCGCATGTCTCTTTCCATATATCTTTTACCTGTTTCCAATTATCTTCTATATTTATTGTATTTTTTAGTTCTTGGAGGATTTGGTATTTATTTGATACTGTGTCTGCAAATTTATCTTTAATTCCTTGCTCTTTAAGAAACCCTACATTGAAATACTGTCTACCCTTATGTGTTGTAGTATATCTTTTCAGTTTAAGTTTAAGTTTTGCTAGCAGAAGATGATGATCTAAAGCCATATCTGCTCTGCTATATACTTTTACACCATGCTAGAATGACTTGATGAATAAGTAAAAGTTAATTGTGTAATGATGAATTTGATCCTCTGTTCTAAGATCTGGTGACACCCACGCATGTAATTTTATCTATTCTTTTATGTTGCAATATTGTTCCTCCTATAACAAATTAAGATCGCAGAAGTTCACGATTATCTCTCCATTCTCAATCATTTCCCCAAGTCTAGTCTATTTTTGCTGCTTGTGAATGTGTGTTTGTCACTTTCTAGGTATCCTCGACATTCTAGAACAGAAGCGGTAAATTAATCACTTTTAGAGTTAAATAAAAAGTTGAATATTAGAGATGAATCAAACAATTTGAGTCATTCTCTAATAGATTTGAAACATTAGTTCCTTAAGAGTGAAAGTACTAAATAACTTGAGCTATCATAGTTAATATGTGTAGAGTAGACGTAGAAAATGAGTCACTTTATACTGCATAATAGAATATTTTTAAAATAACAGAAAGGGCATCTGTCATTCTAGGATAGACAAGAAAGAGTTTGTCTACGGGATTTTTCGAAAGTCTTGTTCCCCCCCCCCTTCCCCCCTCCCCCATTTAAAAAAATGTATATGAAACTGTACATTTACTTATCATCATCATCCACTTCATGTCAGATACGGGTTCCCGTAATATGGAAGAAAGAATTATTGCAAGTGTATGGGCGCTCTTGTTGTACGGTCACAAAGAAGGAAAAGAAGACTGAGAATATGCGACTGGACATTGGATTACAAATTCGGATGCTCGTTTCCGCAGTAACTTTTGGGAGACACAGATGCCTTCACTGCCAGACGTTTCTCATCGTGTAGGTGGTCATTTTGTCTTGCGTTTGTCCTTAATTAATCCCATCAGAAATAGCCTGTGTCATCACCACAGTGTTGTTCTTTGGTTATCTCATGTCGTGAAATCCCGTCACATATCTTTCAAGCTCACTCCATTTCGTGGACCTCCATGGCTCCCAACACTTGGAATAAGCCGTTCCTCTACACCAATGAAGCTTTATTCTGCATCTGAAATGGACGATCAAATATTGCCATACAATTTCCTTGTAACTTTCAGTTAAGACCTACAAATCAGCCTAATTACTAAAATATCGATCTTTATGACATTATCCCTTTACCGGGGTATGTCTGGAGTACATGTAGGAATGGAGAATAATGGCCGCTTGTCGTGAGCAGTCGTCACGAGGTGTTCGAGTCTGAGTTTTTATTTCACCCCGATAGAAAAAACTTTTGACACTACCGGGATCTGAACCCGCGTTCTCATGGTTTAGAGCACGATAGGTTATCGATTCAACCACATGCTCGCTAATTAATTACGTTAAAAAATAGACAGGTTTTAAGCGCACATGAAAATGTTTTAATATAAATATTGAGAATGAGTCAGTTTAGAGAAAATGAAGACGATTATTAATATTAAACGTAAACAAGAGCGAGCTATGTATCTTTGGATATAAAAGACTTCTTTATTAAAGCAATTAGTTAATTACAAAAACAGATTTGCAAAAAGGTTTTGCTTTTGTTCATCATAGACATGTAGACAAATTTTACATTACAATTACTATGGAAATAATTAAACGTGAAAGATAATCACGAAGATGTGAAGCGTACAAGAAGAAAAATGATAGAAATCGGTGAAGAATTATATTAAAAGAGAAGTGGGTTTCAGGATAAGTTACTGAAGACCACAAAGGTCTTTGTTTTCTTTTTCTGACTAATGCTTCTCTTCGTCGTTCACCCTTAAACGGTGCCTCTGAACCTTTTGTCCATTCAGTGCCATATGCTCGATCATTCTCCTTCACTGCGTTATTTTAGGTACCGGGTTTGCAGTCCTAGTTTTTTAAAATAACTAGCCAGGTCTATTTCTCTGCCAATCCTTCCTTCTTGTTCTGTTCACATTTACTCACAGAATGGTTTTTTACTAGGCCAGACGACCGAAATACGTGGCATAGCCATTTCATTTTGCGTTGTTTCACAATAGTCAGGAGATCGTCACGCACTCCGTTTGCTCTGCTGCGTCCTCTTGCTAATTTTTACATTTGTAATGTGGCCTATATAAGAGATGCCCAAAATCTGACGATAAAATTTCATCTCCATAACTTGTAGTTTCTTCTGTAGTTCTGATGTAAAGGTCAATATTATATAAAACACAGTCAAGTTATTCTCGCATCTATACTTCACTTTAGCAAGCACTTCAATAATTCACTGCCTCGGCCGTGTCTACTAAAAGTAATTGTATTTGTGTTTCATTGTGACTTAGATGCGACCTCTATGATGTGTCACCTTCCAGGTACTCCTATAAGTAACGGTGCATATCTTTTTTCTTCATCTTCTGCGATCATGGCTCATTCGGACTAGGATTCCTGACTCTCTTATGAAGGCAGCCGTCTGTTTAAGTGATTCGGTTGCCCCGTATAGTTTCTCTTCCAGGGAGGTGGGTTGGGACGACATTGTCCTTCTCATGTCTGTGTACTGGGGGCAATCCTGTAGAATATGTTTTGTTGCCATGTTATCCAATGTACAGTGGCATAGGCTGGTTGTTCCTATTTTGAGTTTGGTGAACATGTGGTTTCTCATTCTCTTGTAGCCAGTGCGTAGGCGAAGTATGATGACTTGATCCCTCCTTGATATTTGGAGTTATCCATCCCTCTCATTTGCTTTGGGTGTTTTTGTTTCCATTTTTCATGGTACTGGCCTTTGATGATGGATTTGGCTTCATCGTAGCTGACCAGATGGTTCTCATGTGGTAATCTTCCACCCTCTAGCTATTTTATCTGCGCGTTTGTTTCCGTGTATATTACAGTGTGATGTCATCCACTGGATGACCACTCTCTGGAAGTTATTGCGCAGTTGGTCTAGGGTTGTTCTCAAGTCATTTAGCTCACTGTTCCTGTGTGTTTTTAGAGCTGTTAGGACTAACAGTGCATCAGTCAGTATCACCAATTACTTGTGCATGTTATTTTTGTGTTGGATAGCCAGTTTTGCAGCGTCTTTAAGGGCTTCAGTTTCTGCTTTATAGTTGTTTGAGAATTTCCCAGTAGCTATTGACTTGGTGATCTCTTATATTAAGTGTATTTGTGACTTTATCGTCGACATCTCTCTCTCTCTCTCTCTCTCTCTCTCTCTCTCTCTCTGCGTTCAGGACTCAATCAGAGTAAGGATTCCAGACTCTCATATGAAGTCAGCTGTCAGGCTAAGCGTGTTGATCGCCCCCACAGACAGAACATCACAATCGGAGTCTGTCAGATCCACTCTGACTGAACACCCGTTAATACGTTGCAC
>JAVIAB010000124.1:64346370-64463870 GCA_032433765.1 Megaustenia siamemsis
TGCAGAGGAAGTTACAATATGTCGGCCAAATTAAAATATGAACTGGAAAGAACATTAAGAGAAGGCGTTTCAAGAGTACAAGAAAAGTGTACACTTTGAATGTAGTTTCAAAACATCGAAGGGACCTTGACAATGACTGGAAGTGGGAGATCTGGATACAGACATTAACATTACATTTTTTGCAGAACGTAATTCGTTGCACCGTGTTTTTCTCCTGGTGGCCTCGGTAGCCTAGTTGCGAAAACCACCCGACTGGGCTACCGACGTTCGGACAACCTGTGTTCGATTCCCGCTGGAAATAGTATAAATTGTATTCGTGGTTGGAAAAAATATTACCCCCGCGGTCGATCCAGCCGCTGGTAGAAATAGGTTATTGGTTATGGAAGGCCTCGGTATCACTGCAAACGAATTAAAATCCATAATTGTTCAACCGCCCGTGCCAGTGGAATCATCCGAATTACTAACACATCTCCCAAACAAAGAAAGGTAACTGTAGTCCCCATCGTAGCAGTCTCAGCACACGCCAAAAGACATAAGGCGAAACCGCACAGAAAGTGAACACAGCCAACTGTTCCCTGTCATACGATATCATCATTCATCGTAAACAAGCGGGATATCGAAACATGATCAAAACGGATGAGACACACAGCTCACGGTGTGCACAGAGCACTTAACTCAGTAGCTCCTGCAACAAGCCGGACTTGGAATATGAGGAAACTGCAAGAAGGAACACTTTTCAGACATAGCCTTCAATGGTTCCTGCCGCCTATTCACCATATACCATGGAAGTTCACGTCCTCCCGAAAATTATGATCGTTGTAGCACTTGATGATGTTAGGCCATCGTTGATGACTCCAATTCCAAACATATAGACACACAGTGGTGGTAAGTTATCATTTAAATCCAACAGAAGCCACCTGACCTGTAGTTAGTAAAACCACAGAGAGAATATGATTTTGTGACCACTGATTCACTCTTGGATGTGAATGTGTAGTTTACAGAAGAGGAGAGGTTTTCAACTACAGTGATCCCATTTAAGGCAATTCTGTGATAGCAAGGCAAGTCTCCTTTATAGCAGCAGAACTTGATGTTCTCTGCTCCCTTCTTGTAGCTGCTGCCACACGATTCTGATGTCTCATTAACTTTTACATCATTCAAGAACAATGTCAGATTAACATTCCATAGATATGGCTCTGCTGATGAAGTGCTTGGTGCAACAGTTGTATCAATCATACAGGAGGCTCCTGGTTTGTGGTCATTAATATCACAGACGGCATATGATGTTGTTATATTCAGTATTTCTTTCTGGGGTGTAGATATGTGGCACACACATGGAGAGTGGTTTGTGGTAACAGTAATCCCATTAAAGGCAATTCTAGGGTAGCATGGCATAGGGTACACCGGGGTAGTATTTTGGGAAGGTGAGGAATGCCGCCTCGCATCGTGAGTTTCGATGCTTGAAGCGACACTATCTAGAAGTCTCCGAACACTTCTGGATAGGCGGCAAAACACATATGGATTAAAACTCGCGTGCTAAGACGCCGATTCAAGTCTCGTACTTTACCTTTATTCTTCTGAAACATATCTACAATTATATGAAGTAATCATAATACATAGGACCTCGTCGACGAACTCTCATTTAGTTACACATTCTATGCTGACTCCAGGATGCACACAGGAACGGTGGAAGAAAGTCTAATTCAAATTTTTTTTTTTTTTTTTTTTTGGGGGGGGGGGGGGGAGAATGACCATGACGTCCATCTAGCAAGTGAGCTGAGAGCGGTCAGCAGTCTACAGCTTCAGGATCGGCGAATAACAGAGCTGACCTAGATTCTGCTCCATCTTCCAGCAGTGCTCCTAGAAGCAGACTATCCAAATTGACCAAGCGAATAGGGATCGAAGAGGGAAAGCAACACAGCACACAAACTGTGCCTGGTCGAAAAGTGCAAATATCACAATCTAGCAGCAAACCACAACTCAACGTATCTACGTCCACGTAACGTCAGTTTAAGGGCGGATGATGATGAGGGTTATTCATTTCTTTAGTAGTGGTCGGCAAGACAGAAATGAAAAAAAAATCAAATTATTTAACCCCACTCTGACGTGTGAATTAGATGTGTTAGTTAGTACACAGCTTATTTCCAGACTCTGATTTTAACTTCAATTCCGATATTTCTAATCCGATAGCACACATTTTTTCAACTCTTGAACTAAAACATCTGTATTTATCTTTTTTTTCTGTGCTTATACTCCTCAACTCTGTCTCTCTATTTTTTTGTTTTGTTTTGATTCTGGCTCATTAACAAATGGCAGAACAAAATCACTAACAGAATTATGAATTATGGAAATGTACCAGTCAAATACCAATGGATAAAGAAATACAGCGAAGACGATGGCGCTGTATACGACACACACTGCGGAAGCCAACACAAAAGGCCCTTTTTGCAATCCTCAAGGAAAAACACAAAGAGGAAGACCAAACTATTCTTAGAGAAGACAGATGGAGCAGAGATGAAGATGATGGAGAAGACATGGAATGATCTTAAAAGAATGACAAGAAACAGAACGGCTTGGAAAGTATTTGTTGAAGACCTATGCTCCATATGGAGCTGATGAAAAGTAGAAGGGAAGAAGACTCACTAAGTCAGTTTATATTCTTTTCTGCATTCCGACTCCTCAACTTTGCCTCTATTTTTTCCCAAATACTCGACTTTGACCTCTATCTTCATTTCCCAAGAGGTAACTTGTATTCGTTTAACCTAGTAACAGGGCGACTATCGCCTGATTCCTGTAGACCAAAGAAACAAAGACGCAGAAAGAGAGGAATACAACGATCGTTATGACACTGACATCATTCAAAGCTTTGGCACAGTAGAAAGCAGTAATCGGCTTGGAAATGAACAGAGAAAAGCCTCCAATCCGATTTTCTCCGCCCGTGTGATAGGTATTCTCTCTAACAGAGCCATTATGTATCGATCTCATTAATTATCGTCTCTGTTATCCCCAATTTACGTGACAAACACGCATGGAAGCATTCAACGATGTACAAAGAGTTCTCCGAACAAAATACGATGAATCGGTGTGGCTCTAACAGACACTGTTTAAATGATTCGTCTCTCCAATAAGCAAAAGAAATGGTCAAAGAGATTGGTGTATCGTAATATCAGGTCTTGTGTAGACAGCGCAGATTTATATGAAGTGGAACACTAACATTGATCATGAGGATTTGGCAGTAGTAATTGAGTGTATGAAACTAACACGTCAATGTTCTGTATGGCACGAGTTTCAATATTGTCTGTATGGGACGGATATAATGTTGTCTTTAGGCAATGGGTGAGGTATTGCCTGTAGGAAATAAATGTTTTATTGCCTTTAGGAAATGGATGTAATATTACCTGTTGGGAATAGATATAATTTTGTCTGTAGGGAAGGGATTTAATATTGTCTGTAGGGAACGAATGAAGTATTTTCTGTAAGGAATGAATGTAACATTGTCTTAAGGAATGGATGCAGTATTGTCAGGAGGGAACGGGTGTAAAATTGTCTGTAGGGAACCAGTTTAACATTGTCTGTAAGAAATGGATGTAACATTGTCTGTAAGGAATGGATGCAGTATTGTCTGGAGGGAACGGGTGTAGTATTGTCTGTGGGAAACCAGTTTAACATTGTCTGTAAGGAATGGATGTAACATTGTCTGTAGGGAACATGTGTAATATTGTTTTTAGGGAATGGATGTAGTATTTTCTGTAAGGGACGGATGTAATATAGTCTGTTGGGAACGGGTGCAGTAAAGTCTATAGTGAACGGATGTAGTAAAGTATGTAGTGAACGGAAGTAGTATTGTCTGTAGTGAACTGATGTAGTATTGTATGTAGTGAACGGATGTAGTATTGTCTTTAGTAAACGGATGTAGTATTGTCTGTAATACTATAAAAGGTAAATCACAGAGAAAGGAAAAAAAAAACATAAGAGTGGGAACGAAATACATAGAAAGGAAGGAATACATAGAAAGGAAGGAATACATAGAAAGGATGAAATATACAGAAAGGAAAAAAACGTAAAGACTGTCGTTAGTTAAGCAAGCAGGGAATAAGAAATTAATCACAAAGTTATTGGACTATGTATGAAGTTCTGATCAACACAACAATGAAAGCCGTTTGCTCTTTCTCTACTGTTGTATGCAATAACTTACTTCAAGTGCTAGCGGCATTTCTTTCTTTGTCTTCAAATGGCTGTCCGAAGCTTTCCTGTTGTAATTTGCTTTTTTTGATCATTCTGGTGATTTCCTTCCCATGTACATTAATTAATTAATTCTTTAATAAATGAATTTTCTGTCTTCATGACTCTATTTTTAGATAATTAAAAAATATACTTTTATTCCGCGCCGACACTCTAATTAGTTTAATTGTGGTCCCTACCAAGATTTGTTAAAACTTGCTCAAATTGCACACACGCGACCTTCTGCATTTCGCCGACATCCGAGAGGGATAGGCATCCAGTATCACTAAACAGAAACCGCAAGAGAGTGAATGTAAAGTACGAGACTTGAATAAGCACGCGAGTTTTCACCAATATGTGCTCGGCGTCTATCCAGATGTGTTCGGAGACTTCTTTATAATGTCGCTTCAAGCATCGAAACTCACGATGAAAGCGGCATTCCTCACTTTCCCAAAGTACTACACCCTGGTACAAATTTCTGCTAGCGGCTGGGCCAACCGCGGGTTTTTTTTTTTTGTAACCACGAGTACAAGTCACACTGCTTTCAACGGGATCGAATACCGGTTGTCTGAACGTCCGTAGCTCTGTCGGGTGGTTTTCCCAAGTAGGCTACCGAGGTCCCCGCAAGAGGGTAAAGCTGCTAAGAAGCTACACATTCGACAAGAAAAATTCCCACTAAATGTGGCGAGGTTTGAATCCTGAACCTTCTTGCCGCGAGGCCGATATCTCACCTCTAAATGACCCAAACTGCCCAGATTTTCTCATAAAAATTGTAAATTATATGAGTTCAAAGAAACATTGGTCACTCATTTCCGATTTTCGATGTATAAATCATCTAAATTCTGTTCTGATTTATGTAAAATGTACCCCTAATTATTAACTAAATGTGATTCTCATGTATGCTGTTATTTCAAAACCATATCTTATAACTGGCAGACAAACAGCCCAGTAATTGGAACGTTTGATTAAAAGGAAATGAAAGATTAAAGATGACAGATTAATCATGTAAATACACACACTTTCGAATCTCGTAAAAAAATGTGAGATACATACATACATACATACATATATACAATCATACATACATACAATCATACATACATACATACATACAAACAATCATACATACATCAAAATATACAATCATAAATACATACATGCATGCATGCATGCATACATACATACATACATACAAGTTGATTGTGTAGATATAATCAAAGTCACCGCATTAAATATTAGACTAATGGGATATTAGGTTATCATTTTATTCAGCAAAAATATCGTAAGTACCTTTGGCGATTTAAAATGTTTTACGATAACGTAGTTGGGTATGGGGTGGACATTGTGGGTACATTGGCTATTTTATCGGGAATAGCGGATCGATAAAAAAGGCTGGGAACATTGCTGTATACGATCCGAATTTATTTTCTCCAGGCCTGATATTGTGTTCAAGGCTGAGTGATATAAAAAATGCAGCCATTCCTCCAATAATAACACAGCAAGTACACCTCAATATGGTTATGGAAGGCCCCGGTATTACTGCAAACGAATTAAAATCCATAATTGCTCAAACACCCGTGCCAGTGGAAACATCCGAATTACTATTTCATCTCCCAAACAGTGAAAGGTAGCTGTAGTTCCCATCATAGCAGTCTCAGCACACGCCAAAAGACATAAGGCGAAACCTCACAGAAAGTGAACACATCCATCTGTTCTCCATCATACGATATCATCATTCATCGTAAACAATCGGAATATCGAAACGCAATTAAAACAGATGAAACGCACAGTTCACAGTGTGCACAGAGCACTTAACTCGGTAGCTCATGCTAACACCGCATTAATGTTCAATGAATGGATGCACAGCCTGAATTCTCATACTCTAACTTGTCCTTGGAAGATTTCGAAAAGATAACGTTTTATCCTCTTTTCAGTGAGCGCCATCGTGCATGACTTTGAGCGAACAAAGAGTTGATATTTTCTATATTTTCAAAAGTTATATCATCTGGGTTGCAAGCAAACTTTTATCAAATTTAGTATGTGCTCTGTAGGAAGCTAACAGGGCTTATTGGTCTGTTTGTAATGTTTGTCTAGATATCATTTATTTAACAACACATATTTGCGCCGTTAACTGTAAAAAGACAGTCTTTGGGAGATATATTTTTGTCATTTAGTTCCAAGTATTTCTTCAGTTTTTTTTTCTCGTTAAAAAAAAAAAAATAATATTAAAGTTTGTGAACTCAATGAAACGTACATTCACTTCAAAATAATTTCAGTTTGGATTTTGGGATTATATCTGAGAATTAGAACGTTTCGTTCATTTAATATCTGGTGTTGCATCTACTAATATTCCGTACAAAATTGCGCTTTTTCTTTGATCAAGAATGGTTTAGAAATGTTTGTATGCACAGAGCCCAGTAAAATCATTCTGAGAATGTCATGACAAATAGCGTTCACGTTTTTTCATACTTTTATTACCCTACAGCCCGCCGATTTTGTTAAAACTTGGGCGAGATGTCGCGTCTCTTCATCGTACTTTCAATCTAGTTGTAAACTTCCTAAGAAAGCCTTTATCGATTCTATGTCTTTTTGTAAAGGGAATTTTTTTTTAAACCAAATATTGTTTTCTTTGTTCAGCTCTACTCTCGAGTGGAGACAAAGCAACATTTTTTTTTCAAAAATTTATTTTAGGCGAAATTTTGGCAAAGTTGTTCAAATACGTCGTTAAGAGTTTAAAAAAAAGTTCCCATCACGCCTTCCTAGGCCTTTGGGGAATATGGTGTTAGTGACCATATTTTTCTATGACCACGGCATATTTTTGGGTGATGTGGTCGGTATCACGCCAAGCCGCTATTGCTTCCTACACAAATCTCTGGTACTCATTTCTAGAGGCTGGGTGAACCCCGGAGCCTTGTTAGTCCGAAAAAAATCCACCACTGCTAGAAATCGAACCATTACCCTTCTGACCAGGAAGCAAGCACACTAACCACTCAGCTACTAACTATCTTAAAACTGTCTTTACGACACATAGTACCATTGCTGGTGTATGTCGGATGTCACACGATAGGACCTGAGGAATAAAGGCCGCTTGGTCAAAGCAGTCGCCACGACGTGTGAGACTCAGGATTTTTATTTCACCCCGGATAGAAAAAATCATTTCTGTCTACCGCGGGCTTCGAACACCGTACGGCAGTTTTTCAGCCAGCGGAACAGTGATTTTAGCCACACGGCCACGCGCACCTCTAACTCAGCCACCGAGACTCTAAAATACGTTTTAAAAAAAAAGTAAAGACCCCCTGTCACGCCAAATGGCGTATAGGGAACATGGTGTTAGCAATCATATTTTTTACAGACCTTCGGCACGTGATTTTTGTGGTAATGTGGCCGATATTACGCCCGTGCCGCTTTACTTTCCCAGTTTAAAAAAATCCGATACCCATTTAAGGTTGGGTGAACCCGGAAGCTGTCGGTCAGGATCGAACCCGACCTCTTGTCCTTTGTAGTCCACTTCACTAACCACTGAGCTATCGCGGCTCCTCAAAATATGTTTTGGTAGACATGAAAATGTTTTGTAACTAATGCACTTCATGTTAAACCTGCCACATACACTTGTGCGTGCATACACTCTCGTGACTTTATTGAGAGACTGAACTTGGTGAGAGACTTTCTGCGTGTTATACATAACAACAATTAACAACACATCGATAACACATTGACCATTGATCGGCTACCTTTATTTCTTCTTTTCTCAGATCTTCTTTCATGACAATTGTTGTTTATCTATTCAATTTCTCTCCTTTCATTCTCTATTATATTATTATTTATTCTATTCTAATCTTCCTATTTATGTTCGACGCTAAATTAAGTTGGACCGTTCCCCATCGAACAGCCCTCCCTGCTCTATCTATTGCTGTTGCCTGCTGGCCTCTCCTTGTCAGAATTCTAATTGTTGCTATTACTAACTGTTCAGCCGTTCTTTGCTTGTTCCACTTTTTTTTTTAATCTCAAGCTATCTCCTTGGTCTTCCATTTCATGCTTTTGTCACTCGCTTATGTTGGACCGTTTCCCACCGAACGGCCCTCCCTACTCTATTGCTGGTTGTCAACTAATTTAAGTTGGACCGTTCCCCATCGAACGACCCTTCCTACTCTATTTATGGCTGTTGCCGGTTCCGTTAGTTCTGTTAGACCAGTTCCTTAATTGTCTGTTGCTGCTGGCATTTGTTTTATACTCATCTGCTGATTGGGCCTCTCTGCTTGTTCCTCCTTTTATCTCAAGCTGTCCTCTTGGGCTTGTATCCCAACTGTTCTCTGCTTATATGCTTCTACTGTCGTTCTTGCTTTACATGACTCTCAATTTTCCAACTGCTCTCTGCGGCTGCCGATCTCTAACTGAATTATATTCTCCTCTCCTTTCCAACCGTCCAGCAAACTACGTCATCCTATTTTTCTACGTCATCTCTTTTCCACGTCACTTCTCTCTTTATGCTCACTGTATTGCACCAATTTTGCCTCCACCTCCTTTGATGCGCAATTCTCTTCTTCACATTTATATCGTCGCAGACAGATGAGAATGGAATTTTGTTGTTTTTAGAAATATTATCTGTATGTTTATCACAAAGTATTGGACTTGTCATAACATATTAAGCTGACCATTAATTAAGGAACATCTAGCAAATTAGATATATTTTTTTTTCTTTCAAGAATGGTAACTTATCAAGGAGGAAAATGGGAATTTTAAATCTAAAGTAAGCGTATTAAAAATTCGTCCTTTAAGTGAATTGATGTTATTTCTGCATTTCTCAATCAGTAAATGTTTTCATTAGACATCATTTTCTTTCTTTGACGTATCGATTTCTTTAAGGCAATGGTTCTCAACACGTTTTTCTCTGCACTTGAAACCATCTATATACTGATTTCCGTTAAATATACCGCTAATTATTAACCAAATGTGATTCGCATTTATGCTATTATTTCAAAACCAGATCTTATAACTGGCAGGTAAACAGATCAGTAATGTGAGCGTCTGATTAAAAGGAAATGAAAGATTAAAGAGAACAGATAAATCTTGTAAATACACACACTTTCGAATCTCGTAAGATAAAAAATGAATATTTTTTATAACGTACTTAATAAATTCTTTACGTCAACGCAAACTTGTGATTATACTTACAGTAAGTGCTGAATCATAAAATGCAAGTTCGGCAAACCGAATGATTAAAATTAAAATACATTAAAATCATGAAAAAGCATTACAGTCTGCAATATAATTAAAGGCACTATACATTTACTTTAAAGCGGCATGGGCGTAATACCGACCACATTACCCCAAAAATCATGTGCCGAAGGTCTGTAAAATGTATGGTCACTAACACCATATTCCCTACACGCCACTTGGCGTGACGGGGGTACTTTACTTTTACTATACATTTACTTTTTTTTTTTTTGCCTAATAGCTATTTACGATAATTAAATTCATTCTATACACTTGACTTGTCTGCCATTTTCCTTCCATTATTAATATTATTTGTTTTCTTCTTTGACGTGCGCGTAAGTTTTGTTGTTCGTGTCCATGAGGATACGCGTATCTCATTTTTGGAATCGCTGACATAATGAATACATACAGTATGAATTTCATACAAATGAGTTGAAGGACAACACTATATAAATATCACGAGTGAGGGATGTACAGTAATTATTAAAACTTGAAATACGGAGAAACTATTGAAAAACGTTGGAATGAAGAGAAGCTATTCTTTGACAGCTTTCAACAACAATCAACATCGTGTGGTGAACCTCGTGGCGCTGACGATCATTTTCTGTAAAAACCATTGCTATTTTGATCCTTTCATAACTTTCCATGACTTTCTTTCCCATCAACATTATCAACTGTTACAGACATTATTTATCTGCTTTTCGTGTCTTCGTTTCCCTGCAATATTTCCTGTTGTGAACATATTACTTTATCTAGATATGAACAGAAAGGTGCTGAAAGAACAGGTGCTGATGACAGAGTTACCAGGTCAAGAGTCGCATCAGGAATCATGATAACGCGCAAACAGCTAACAGTGTTCTCATGTAGACACTACTAAAGAGACCGCGAGCGGGAAGAGAGAAGAAGAAGAAGAAATTTTCTCACTACCCATCCTTTCTGGGAGCTGCAATAGCTCAGTGGTTAGTGAACTGGACTACAAAGGACAAGAGGTAGGGTTCGATCCCAACCGACAACTTCCGGCTTCACCCAGCCTTTAATGGGAACCGGATTTTTTTCTGGGGACGTAAAGCGGCACGGGCGTAATACTGACCACATTACCCCAAAAAATCAGGTGCCGAAGGTCTGTAAAATGTATGGTCATTAACACCATATTCCTATACGTCACTTGGCGTGACGGGGGTACGCACATGATTTTTGGGGTAATGTGGTCGGTATTACGCCTGCGCCGCTTTACATTCCAAAAAAAAAATTCCGGTACCCATTTAAGGCTTGGTGAACCTGGAAGCCATCGGTTGGGATCGAACCCTACCTCTTGTCCTTTGCAATCCAGTTCACTAACCACTGAGCTATTGCGGCTCCCGAATCTCTATCTTGCTTCCCAAAATTTCTTTCATTCGCCAGGATTAAAAGTAGTAATTGTTTTATTTATATTTTAACTTCTTTGCTTTTTATTGGTCACTTTAGCGCTGATGTTAAGGTTTTCTGTCAAGAAATAGAAAGTACTGAGCGAGAACCACCAATCATTGTATCTTTAAGTAGGTTAAATCTGATCTTAAAGTAGGTTAAATCTGATCCTAAAGTAGGTTAAATCTGATCTTAAAGTAGGTTAAATCTGATCTTAAAGTAGGTTAAATCTGATCTTACAGTAGGTTAAATCTGATCTCAAAGTAGGTTAAATCTGATCTTAAAGTAGGTTTAATCTGATCTTAAGGTAGGTTAAATCTGATCTTAAAGTAGGTTAAATCTGATCTCAAAGTAGGTTAAATCTGATCTTAAAGTAGGTTTAATCTGATCTTAAGGTAGGTTAAATCTGATATCAAAGTAGGTTAAATCTGATCTTAAAGTAGGTTTAATCTGATCTTAAGGTAGGTTAAATCTGATCTTAAAGTAGGTTAAATCTGATCTTAAAGTAGGTTAAATCTGATCTTAAAGTAGGTTAAATCTAATACCTTGACCTACTGAAAGCATGATAAAAAGAGACCAAGTGTTCACACTGAGCATGTTAAAAAAGGAAAAACCTTTCACAATTAGAAACTGAAGAGTAAGCTGTTTGCCGCTGGACAGCTAAAATTTATCAAGAAAAATAAAATATCTATCATCGTCACAGAAATTACACAACGTTTTAAAGTTAAGAAGAAGCTTTATTTATCCGGAATAGTAATGGACTCTGGGAGCCGCGATAGCTCAGTGGTTAGTGAACTGGACTACAAAGGACAAGAGGTAGGGTTCGATTCCAACCGACGGCCTCCGGTTCACCCAGCCTTTGATGGGTACCTGATTTTTTTCTGGGGACGTAAAGCGGCACGGGCGTAATACCGACCACATTACCCAAAAAAATCATGTGCCGAAGGTCTGTAAAATGTATGGTCATTAACACCACATTCCCTATACGCCACTTGGCGTGACGAGGTTACTTAACTTTACTAGTAATGGACTTTGTCTCTATTGTAGTGATAATAATTCGATGACAAAGTCCTTCTATTTTGTCCTCTAACGCTTTCTATACATTTATACGAATGACTTCTCCATCTGTGAAAATGACTGGGAACATCTGGCAAGTGATCGCACATTATGAAGAGCCTGTACAAAAAATGGCATAATATTTGAGACTGTACTATGGCAAACAGCAATAATAAAATATAACAAAGAGAACCCTTATCCTAATGATATAACAAGAGGAGTAAGACAGGGATGCATCCTATCACCAAGCTTGTTCAATCTATACACTGAGCAAATCTTTAAAAACATTACAGAGATGCAAGGCCTAAACATTATTGGAAGATAATCAATAACCTAAGATATGCTGATGATACTGTATTACTAGCAGAAAATCCTAAAGATCTACAACAATTACTTAATGAAATAAACATGACAAGCAAAAAATATGGATTAGATATGAATATCAAAAAGATTTAAACTATGATCATAAGGAAAGAAAATTCTCACGACCTACAAATAAATATCAAAATTGAAGGAATCCTTCTGGAAACAGATCAGAGCTACAACTACCTGGGACATACCATAACCAGTGATAGAAAATGTACAACAGAAATAAACAAAAGAATAGGTATGGCAAAAAGTAATTTTAATGCCATTGAAAGTATACAGTCATCCCTCGCTACTTCGCGGTTCATTTATCGCGGCCTCAGTATATCGCGGATTGTTAAAAAATTCAAAATTGAGGAATTATGGCGCAAAAGTTGCCCGCACGCCAGCTGAAGGCAGGGAGTGCCCACACAATTCAAAATCGTTCTGCAGAAGCTCCTCCTGCTGCATCTATGCCGTCTACTGCAGCTACCCCAGCTCTATCCGAAGCTGCCCGCGATGATTCAGCGCCCCTAGCACCTGACGATGAGGCGTCATCTGAGGAGCAGTAAAGCTCTCATTAACCTGTGCAGTAAATCATCTTCATCTTCTTCACCTCCACCGTATTGCACAGGTGTTTCATCGACATTTATAAAGATCAAGTTATACTTGAAGAGAAGCTATTGTCAGAGGTGAGTTACGGACCTTGTTATAAAAGAAAAGTTTATATTATATCATATTTATATCATTTATACATTGTTTTATGTATGTTATTTATACTATTAATATTTTATTTACATGTTTGAAACAATTCTTTAATGTTCTAATGATAATATATGCACTTATATGGTTTCATATACACTTATTGATATTATACATATTCAAAAAATGTACGTATGTTAAAAGTGAGCGACACTACTTCGCGGTTTTTCACTTATCGCGGCCGGTTCTGGTCCCTATTAACCGCGATAACTGAGGGATTACTGTACTAACATCAAAACAAATAACACCAGGGCTAAAACTAAGAATAGTAAAATGTTACATCTTCTCAATATTCCTGTATGGTGCAGAAATATGGACATTAGACAAGAAAACGTAACAGAAAATTGAAGCCTTTGAAATGTGGATTTATAGAAGAATAGGTAGAATTGGATGGAAAGAAAAGAAAACAAACGATGAAGTCTTAAAACAACTAAAAATGAAAAGATAACTACTAAACGCAATTAGAACAAGACAAATGAAATTTTTTGGGCATGTTAAAAGACACAGCAGCCTAATAAAAGTAATATTAGAAGGAAAAATACAAGGTAAAAGAGGCAGAGGCAGACTAAGACTAACATGGACGAATAACATCAAAAGATGGACAAGTCAGCCTATGACAATCGGCACCATGGTAGCCAACCTTTGATGCGGAGACGACACTCAATAATGATGATGATGATGACTAT
Source organism: Megaustenia siamemsis (assembly GCA_032433765.1). Classification (NCBI taxonomy): domain Eukaryota; kingdom Metazoa; phylum Mollusca; class Gastropoda; order Stylommatophora; family Ariophantidae; genus Megaustenia; species Megaustenia siamemsis. The sequence continues at coordinate 64,360,056 of JAVIAB010000124.1, forward strand.
GGCAAAACATGGAAAACAAAAGAAAGAAAACCCTGTGGATCAGTGGGCCTGACTTGTTCATTCTGTGGCCGAGTGTGTTTGTCAAACATTGGTAGAATCAGCCACGAGAGAAGCTGTTCGACAAAAACAAAACTTAAAAAAAATACACAAAAGCCTCTACTAGACCGTCTGACAAGACGAAAAGGGCCATATATATATATATATATTGCCACTTGTTTTCTTTCGTGTTTTATTCTTAAACTTTATGTCAGATATAAACAACCACAATTAATTTTATTTTACTGGACTGTTGGGTGTCCGGTTAGCGCAATCGATAGGCGGTTGGCTTACCACGGCAACAGCCGGGGTTCGTTCCCTGGCGAGGACACCTGGGTTTTACTAATTCCCTAAAAATTAGTGGGAGCCGCGATAGCTCAGTGGTTAGTGAACTGGACTACTACGGACAAGGGGTAGGGTTCGATCCCAACCGACGGCTCCGGGTTCACCCAGCCTTAAATGGGTACCGGATTTTTTCTGGGAAAGTAAAGCAGCACGGGCGTAATTCCGACCACATTACCCCAAAAATCATGTGCTGAAGGTCTGTAAAATATAGGGTCACTAACACCATATTTCCCTATACGCCACTTGGCGTGACGGGGGGTACTTCGCTCTTTTTTTACTGGACTGTTGGTATAATCTAAAACCAGTAACACCAAAACATTTTTGGTGCAGAATTTGTATACATCTCAATAAGTGTTTTTAGAAATTGACAAAGAGTGCAGTGTTATAGTGAAAAACAACAGCTATATATATATATATATATATATATATATATATATATATATATATATATATATATATATATATGTAAAGTAAAGTAAAGGCCACTGTCACGCCACGTGGCGTATACGGAATATGGTGTTCATCATCATCATCATTGAGTGCCGTCTCCGCAACGAAGGTTGGCTACCATGGAGCGCCATTTTGCTCTATCTCTTGCTTTGATGGTGCAGGTTGTCATCGGTTGATTTGTCCATCTTTTGATGTTACTCGTCCATGTTAATCTTGGTCTGCCTCTGCCTCTTTTACCTTGTATTTTCCCCTCAAGGATCACTTTCAGTAGGCTGTTGTGTCTTTTAACATGGCCTAAGAATCGCATTTGTCTTGTTCTAATTGTGTTCAGAAGTTCTCTTTTCATTTTTAGTTGTTTTAAGACTTTGTCATTTGTTTTCTTTTCCTTCCATCCAATTCTACCTATTCTTCTATATATCCACATTTCAAAGGCTTCAATTCTCTGTTCTGTTTTCTTGTCTAATGTCCATGTTTCAGCACCATATAGGAATATTGAGAAGATGTAACATTTTGCTATTCTTAGTTTTAGCTCTGGTGTTATTTGTTTTGATGTTAGTATGTCCTTCATGACATTAAAATTACTTTTTGCCATTCTTATTCTTTTGTTTATTTCAGTTGTACATTTTCCATCACTGGTTATAGTATGTCCAAGGTAGTTGTAGTTCTGAACTGTCTCCAGGTCTATTCCTTCAACTTTGATATCCACTTGTGGGTTTTGAGTATTTTCTTTGTTTATGATCATAGTTTTAGTCTTTTTGATATTCATATCTAGTCCATATTTTTTGCTTGTCGTGTTTATTTCATTAAGTAATTGTTGTAGGTCTTTAGGATTTTCTGCTAGTAGTACAGTATCGTCAGCATATCTTATGTTATTGATTATCTTTCCATTAATTTGTAGGCCTGGCATCTCTATGATGTTTTTAAAGATTTGCTCAGTGTATAGATTGAACAAGCTTGGTGATAGGATGCATCCTTGTCTTACTCCTCTTTTTATATCCATGGGTGTAGAGAACTCTTTGTTTTATTTTATTATTGCTGTTTGCTCCCAGTATAGATTGCATATTAGTCGTATATCCATGTCATCTAGATGTATCTCTTTTAGGCATTCTATAAGTTGTTTGTGGTGTACTCTATCAAAAGCTTTGGTGTAGTCTATGAAGCAGGCATATATTGGTTTGTTTACTTCTGTGTATTTTTCGATTAATGTTCTCATGCAGAATATAGCTTCTTTTGTCCCGCTATTTTTCCTAAATCCAAATTGCTGCTCATCTAATTCAGTATTGATTTTATTCTGAATCCTTCCTTGTATAACTTTTAGCAAGATTTTTGTAACTTTGCTCATTAGGCTTATTGTTCTAAAGTCACTGCATTCAACTGCACCATTCTTTTTAGGCAATGCAATGAAAGTTGATGTTTTTAGTTCATTTGGTATGTATCCTGTGTGGTATATGTCGTTGCATATGTCTGTAATCACTTCAATGCCAAAATCTTCAAGTGCCTGTATCATCTCTATCTGTATGCTTTCAGGTCCTGCTGCTTTTCCCCTTTTCATTGTTTTTATAGCTTTTTCCACCTTAGATTTTAAGATTTTATAGCCTGATGTACATTTTATAACTGGTTTCTTGTCCCTTTGATCATGAAATAGTTCTGTTATATATTCCTGCCATCTATCTATGATATCCTTATTGTCTGTTAGCATTTTTCCTTTTTTGTCTGCAATGCATCCACCTTCTGTGGCTTTTTTATTTTTATTAGTCATTCTCTTTATTTCTGTGTGCATTCCTCTTAGGTCTTGTTTGCTTTCCATAGTTTCTATTTCTCTACATTTTTGGCTGAGCCAGTCTTCTTTTGCCTTTTTGCACATTTTGCGTATCTCATTATCTATTTTATTGTATTGGGCAGTGTTCTTCGCTTGTCTCCTTTCTTCCATTTTTTCTAAGATGGTGTGTAGTTATCCATTTTTGTTTTTTTGTTCTTTTCTCTTTTGGGTAAGGTGTCGCAGGCTTTTTGTATGCTTTTCTTTATGCATTGCCATTTGGTTGTTACTTTTTCATCAGGATTTTCTCTTCTGTATTGTTCAATTCCTTCCTCTAGCAGCTTCTGGTATGTGTTCTTTACTTGTATTGTATAGGTATCTTTAATATCTTTTTGATTTAAAGCTGTTATGTCGAGTGGGTTTGTTGATGAATCAGATTTTTGCTTGTTTCTCTTTAGTTTGATTTTCATTTTAATCATTACAGGATTGTGATCAGAATTAATATCTGCTCCTGGGTAGGTTTTGGCTTTCTTTACGCTGTTACGGAACCTTTCTTTTATCATTATGTAATCTATTTGATTCCTCTTCCTATCTCCAGGGCTTTTCCATGTGTATAGTTTCCTTTTCTCTTGCTCAAAGTAGGTGTTACATATTATCAGCCTGTTTTCTTCACAGAATTGTATTAATCTTTCTCCTCTGTCATTTTTTTTTCCTAAACCATGATTTCCTATAATTGTCTTATATCTACCTTTTCCTACTTTAGCATTCATGTCACCCATTACAATCAAGATGTCTGAAGATTTCACTTGCTTCATAACTTTATTTAGGTCTTCATAGTATGCCTCTATTTGTTCATCTGTGTAGTCTTGAGTAGGTGCATATGTCTGTATTATTGCTATGTCGAATGGTTTTGCTTTCAACTTGAGTAGTATAATCCTATCACTGTATGTCCAGTGGGTACTTATATATTTTTGTAGCTCTCTTTTTATCAGTATTCCTACCCCCCTTTGATGTTCTGTTGTGTTTCCTGAGTATATAAATGTATATTTTTCGTCTTCAATGTACCCACATTCCTTCCATCTAGTCTCTGATATGCCTAAAATATCTATATTTATTCGTTCTGCTTCTTGGATTAGATTTTCCAATTTCCCTTGTTGATATAGAGTCCTAACATTCCAAGTACTTATTTTAAGATCTTTCCTCCGACATACGTTCGAATTTCTCCGACTCTCCATGGCTTATGGTGTTAGTGACCATATAATTTAAAATAGACCTTCGGCACATGATTTTTGGGGTAATGTGGTCGGGATTTCACCCTCCTGCCGATTTACTTTCCAATAAAAAATCCGATACCCATTTAAGGCTGGGTGAACCCGAAATGATACTGATAATACGATCTTAATCGCTAAGAGTGAAAATGAGTTACAAGAAATGTTGGACATTATAGTGAAAGAAAACAAAAATAAAGGACTCAGCCTTAATGGCAAAAAGACAGAGGTAATGGTAACAACAAAGAAAAAGACATCACCTCAGTGCAAAATAAAAATAAAGACAAGTGGAACAATATTAAAACAGGTAAATGAATTTAAATATTTGGGAACTTTGTTAACCTCAGACGGAAGAAGATGTACAAAAGAGGTGAGATGCAGAATGGTTCAGGCAAAAGCAGCTTTCCCAAAAATGAGGAAGATACTATGCAATCCATTTTTGACAATAGAAACAAGAAAAAGAGTTCTTAAATGTTACATAGAGCCAGTCTTAACATATGGATGCGAATCATGGACAATGGGACAACAGACAAGAAAATCACTGGAGTCTGTAGAAATGTGGTTTTACAGAAGAATGTTGAGAGTAACATGGACAGCTAAGAAGAGTAATGAAGATGTTCTGAGAGAGGCCAAAGCAAAAAGAGAGCTAATTTCCAATATTAGGAAGAAACAATCATCATTTTTTGGCCATGTAATGAGAGAAGAACAACTGGAATATATTGTAACAACTGGAAAAATTGAGGGACGAAGAGATAGAGAGAAGCAAAGAGAAAAAATAGCATACAGCTTAAGAGAATGGCTTGGCAAAAGGTCAACAACAGAAATGATAAATAGCTGCCGAGATCGAAAGTTGTGGAGAGACATGATCACCTACGCCAGCAGGCCCGGTACTTGATGATGATGATGAACCCGAAAACCGTCGATCAGGATCAAACCCAGCCTCTTGTCATTTGTAGTCCAGTTCACTAACCACTGAGCTATCGCAGCCTGAGATATATGTATTAAATGTTAAAAATGGAAAGTAGTAGAGAATCTTAAAGTCGTGGCTCACTGGTAGCAAACGATCAAAATGCTATTAATGAAACCAAAAGAAGGCTGAACATAACTTCAGTTATTTAAGAGCTTGTATCTTTCTCGTGATACTATGAGATACTCTGCAATCCATTTTTGACAATAGAAACAAGAAAAAGAGTTCTTAAATGTTATGTAGAGCCAGTCTTAACATATGGATGTGAATCATGGACTTTGAGACAACAGACAAAAAAAATCACTGGAGTCTGTAGAAATATGGTTTTACAGAAGAATGTTGAGAATAACATTGACAACTAAGAAGAGTAATGAAAATGTTCTGAGAGAGGTCAAAGCAAAAAGAGAGCTAATTTCGAATATTAGGAAGAAACAATCATCATTTTTTGGCCATGAAATGAGAAGAGAACAACTGGTATATATTATAACAACTGGGAAAATTGAGGGACGAAGAGTTAGAGGGAAGCAAAGAGAAAAAATATCAGACAGCTTAAGAGAATGGCTTTGCAGAAGGTCAACAAAAGAAATGATAAAGAACTGTCGTGATCGAAAGTTGTGGAGAGACATGATCACCTACGACAGTAGGCCCGGTACTTGATGATGATGATTATCTTTCCTGTAGTAATCATTGGAAGTGAAACATGGACACTCGACAGATATGTTGAAAAATACATCAGTGCTTTTTGAATGCAAGTGTTACAGAAGAAAACTCAGAATACCTTGAACACGCCAATGTTACCATAAAAAATGAGAAAATTGATTGATAAAGTACATACAGACACGGAAAATAAAATAATCTGGTGATGTGAAACGACATAATGGCCTAGGGAAGCTAATTACGGAGGGTAAAGTTCCGGGTAAACGTGGGATAGGAAGACATAGAAGAAGGTTAGTGTTCAAGATAACGCAGACGGGCTGGGATTGGCTGCTGCAGAAGCTGGACATCTCTCAGGGGACAGAGAAAACAACGAAGTTTCTGTCATGAAAGCCAAGATCAAAACACGGACAAACAGCTAGACGGTGATCATGAAAATCGGTTAAAATATAGTTTTCCGTTTTCACACAAAATGAATATTACATTTTTTCCCCCTGTAAAACAAAAGTTTCCATCTAATACGCCTGGAATTTGTTATAGACAAGCACAAACATAAAATAGCTGTAATAGCTCAGTGGTTAGTGAACTAGACTACAAAGGACAAGAGGTAGGGTTCGATTCCAACCGACGGCTTCCGGGATCACCCAGCCTTAAATGGGTACCGGATTTTTTTCTGGGAAAGTAAAGCGGCACGGACGTAATACCGACCACATTACCCCAAAAATCATGTGCTGAAGGTCTGTAAAATTTATGGTCACTAACACCATATTCCCTATACGCCACTTGGCGTGACGGGGCTCTTTACTTTTTTTTTACAAACATAAAATATGTAATATATGAACTACTATGTGTTCCTGCCAGCACAGCTGCATAAAATGTAAAATAAACAACCAATAGGTCCTGGTCCGTTGTTCCTCTTCAGCCATTGTGTGATTTGAGATTTGTGCTTGCTTTTCGTGTTCACCTTTGACTTAGTATTTATATTTGTTATTGGATGAAAGCTTATGCAGAGACATCAGAGTTTGTCACGTCTCTCCACTAGCTTAGCTGCTTAATACCATTCTATATTTATTTTACATATTCTATTCTATTCTATTCTATTCTATTCTATTCTATTCTATTCTATTCTATTCTATTCTATTCTATGGAACCAGTTTCACTGCAGTCGGGAATTCGTCATATCCACTCTACCACTTATCACAGCATGTTCTAAAGTGCATCGGTAAATTCCATTGACAAGGTGCACGTCCTACCCGACTGCACAGGCGACGATTCCATAACTCCTTAGTCGCCTCTTACAACATGCATGGCAGGTAACTGTGGCTCTATTCTTGTCTCCCCTCACCGCGGGACTCAAGCTGCTAAACGGGGTTTTACATAGAATTTAGTAGACCATAATACCTTCTCACTAATAAATGAGAGAAAATAAACAAAGATTTACAGTCACTGAACCTCAGCTGTCACACTAATCAATTTTACATACGTTTTCTCGCAGTCGTCCAGAGTGGTACTATAAATGGATGCGATACTTTCTGCTATAGCCATACGGATTCTTTCATTTTAAAGAGAATTTGTAATATTTTTAGCATGAAAAAGACATCACTTTTGTTCAAAATTCTCTTCGAATAAATGCACGGTGTACATAAGTGCTTGCTTTGTTTCATCGCCGTTTTCCCGCGCGGTACATTAACACATTTGTCAAGCTTGTCGCACGCCTGGCGTTATTTTAATTTGGATTAATTAAGTTTGTTACATCGGGCGTAATACTTTGATTTGCGCTGTTACAATTTTAAAAGATTTTCAGAATTTCTAAAGCTTTTCTTCTTTGCCGTTCACCCGATTACTACGCCTCTTCATCGTTCGTGCTTAGAAGGGCGTTAAGTGGTTATTGATGCGTTGTGTTGTGGTTTAAAACAAGCTGTGATATTGACACCTTCTTCATTGAAGAAATCCGTCTTCAGCAAGTTATTTTTTTATTACAGAGTTACCATTCCTAATGACCAGAAAGGTCCAGGTTCGATCCCCAGCAATAGTGGATTTTTTTTTTTTTCGGACGGACAAAGCTCCGGGGTTTACCCAGCCTCTAAAAACGGATACCGGAGATTTGTTCTGGGTAGTAAAGGCGGCCTGGAGTGATACCGACCACATCACCCAAAAATGTGTCGTGGTCATAGAAAAATATGGTCAGTAACACCATATTTTCCGGTTGTTTCCAAAATGGAGGAATTATTTTTCTCCGGCTTGGTATAGAACCGTTGATCAGAGGTTTAACAAGCCGCTATCGTAAAAACGATGTTGTTAATGAAACGTAGACCTGATACAGAATGTGTAAATTAGCAGTAGATAGTTTTTTCGGCCCTAAAACAACAACAAAAATAGGATTCTGGAATGTGCGAACAATGGCCGCTCCGACGAAACATGCACAGGTCGCGAGCGAGATGGACAGATACGATCTAGATATTTTAGGATTAAGCGAAATGCGCTGGCCTGGAACAGGTAGGAGATCTATTGATAATAAAATAGTAGTTTTTTCTGGAAGGGAAGATGGAAAACACCGTGAAGGAGTAGGCATAATGATGACAGACAAAGCTGCAAGAAGTTTATTAGAATGGGAACCGGTAAATAGCCGTCTGATACGAACACGATACAAAACAAAACATGGAAGACTTTCAATTATTCAATGTTATGCGCCTACTAACGAAGCTGATGATGAAGTTAAGGATGATTTTTATAACCAACTGCAACAACTTATAAACAAAATACCAAAACACGATCTTTTAATTGTAATGGGAGACTTCAACGCCAAAGTAGGACAAGATAACGCAGGAGTGGAACATGTGATGGGGAGAGAAGGCTGTAATACAACAAGTCAGAATGGAGAAAGATTAATAGAATTATGTTTAATAGAAAATTTAGTTATAGGTGGGACATTATTTCCACATAAAAATATCCACAAAACAACATGGATATCTCCTGATGATAGAACATCAAATCAAATTGACCACCTATGTATTAAACAACAATTCAGATCATCATTAATAGATGTAAGAGCATACAGAGGTGCTGATGTTAATAGTGACCACAACCTGTGCATTGGGAAAATAAGATTAAAATTTAGAAACCAACAGAAGAGGTCAATTACACATAAAATTGATAGTCATAAACTGAAAGATGAAGCAATAAAGGAAAAGTTTAACATAGAGCTAAGTAATTGTTATTCAGCACTTGGTGAAATAGACTTAGATATCAATGAAATGTGGGACTCACAGAGCAAAATACTAATGACAGCAGCAGAAGCAAGTGCTGGACTGAAGAAAATGGAAAAACGAGCTTGGATCTCAGACACCACATGGAAATACATCAAAGAAAGAAGAGAAGCGAAGAGAGCCATGACTAATGTAAAGACAGATCTTGGAAAGGTTCTGGCAAAAGCAACATACAAAGAATTAGACAACAAAGTGAAAAGTTCGGCAAGAAGAGATACAAGAGCTTATATAGACAACTTGGCAGAGAAAGCAGAGACAGCTGCAATTACAGGAGACAGCAGAACTCTTTATACTGTACAAAAGATGCTGACAAACACCTATACATCCAGTGGGACACCAATTCTAGACAAATCTGGATTAATGCTAACAACAAGCGCAGACATAAAAGCCCGTTGGGCGGAACACTTCAAAGAAATTCTTAACCGTCCACTACCTCACAGTTTAATAGATTTTGAAGCTGAAACACCAGCAGCAGAATTAGATGTAAATTTAGATGACTTCACCTTGAGTGAAATAGAAACCACCTTAAAGCTAATGACCAATAACAAGGCTGCTGGAGAGGATAAGTTAACAGCTGAGATCCTCAAGGCAATTGATAGCCATAATTTAATACATCTCCAAAAAATGTTCAACATCATTTGGAAAACAGAGAAGACGCCTCATAAATGGAAAAAAGGAATCATTGTTAAGATCCCAAAAAAGGGCAATCTTAGAGATTGTAACAATTGGAGAGGCGTGACACTTTTGTCAGTTGCCTCAAAATTATTCTGTAAAATCATCCTAAATAGAATAAAGGATTCAATAGATACAGTAATGCGTGAAGAACAGGCTGGGTTTAGAAAAGGGAGAAGCTGTCTTGACCACATTTTCACTCTACGACTTATATTGGAGGAACACATTGAAAAGCAAAAACCTTTTGTACTTAACTTCATCGACTTCAAAAAAGCATTTGATAGTATTCATAGAGATTCTTTGTGGAAAATTCTGAAGCAATATGGCTTACCATCAAAAATCATAAATATTATCAAAGACATGTATGATGGTTACACATGTGCAGTTCGAACAGAGGAAGGACTGAGCGAATGTTTCCCAATAGAAACTGGGGTTAAACAAGGATGTATTTTATCGCCCTTGTTATTTGGAATTGTTATGGACTTCATAATGAAGAAATGCTGCACTGGTAATAAAGGCATCGAATGGATACAAGGAGACCATTTGGAGGACCTGGACTTTGCTGATGACATAGTTCTCATCAGCGATCAGATAAAAACGATGCAGGAAAACACAAATGAACTATCATCAATAGCCAGCAAAATTGGGCTTGAGGTCAATCATGAAAAGACTAAAGTCATGAAAAGTTTAATTCCAACAAGTGACAAAATATACATGGAAAACAAACCAGTAGAAGAGATCGATCACTTCATCTATCTTGGAAGTCACATTGATCGAGAAGGGGATACGAGCAAAGAAATTAGAATCAGACTGGCTAAAGCAGCAATGTCTTTCAGAAGCCTTGAAAAGTTGTGGAAATCAAAACTCATTAGCACAAACACAAAACTTAGGCTATTCAAATCAAATGTACTATCAACCCTTACGTATGCGTGTGAAAGCTGGAAAACAACAAGAGATATAGAAACAAAGTTGAACGCATTCGAAAATAAATGTCTAAGGAAAATACTTGGTATAGAATGGAACGAATTCAAAACAAACGAGGAAATTAGAGAAATCGCCAATCAACCACTAATATCTTCAGTAATAAAGAAAAGACGATGGTCATACGTTGGACATGTGATGAGAAGAGATAATAATCGAATAGCAAAGCAAGCCCTCATATGGGAAACAACAGGTAAAAGAAAAAGAGGAAGACCCAGGGAGACACTGAGAAGAACATTGATGAGAGAGGCAAGAGCAGCAGGAATCGGCTCCCTCAATGAGATAGAACTGCTTGCACAGAACAGAGACAGATGGCGAGATTTGATAAAATATCTTTAAAAGAAAACTGTTAGAACAAAAATTCATATAGGAGAAGGTGTATCTTGGTCTACGCCCTATGGGCCGGTTACGGCTCGAAAGGTCAATAGATAGATAGAACACCATATTCCCAATACGACTGGCAAGGCGTGGAGGGAACCTTTACTTTTCTATTGATCCCTATTTGCGTTGCCAGGTTGTTAGTAAATGCACCACTTAGAGGTGGGATCTGGATAGGTCTGATTCACTTATCCTAGCTCACAGCGACTCATAGCTGAATTATTTCAGCCCTCGCGTACAAGCATCTTTGCCTCTATCCCAACATTCTTCAAGTTAGTATAAGTACGTACAATTGTAGTAACATTAAAGGATTATGGGTTGTTGTTAGAATCATTGTCACTGCATACTGGACGAACCAATAGGTGCTCCGATATCCAGACTGAGAACCCTGACCGACGTTCTGACCAACGTGCTGACCCTCGTGCAGTCCCACGTAATGACCCACGTGCAGTCCCACGTAATGACCCACGTGCAGTCCCACGTAATGACCCACGTGCAGTCCCACATAATGACTCACGTGCAGTCCCACGTAATGACCCACTTGCAGTCCCACGTAATGACTCACGTGCAGTCCCACGTAATGACCCACGTGCAGGCCCACGTAATGACCCACGTGCAGTCCCACGTGCAGTCCCACGTGCAGTCCCACGTGCAATCCCACGTAATGACCAACGTGCAGTCCCACGTAATGACCCACGTGCAGTCCCACATGCAGTCCCACGTGCAATCACACGTTATGACCAACGTGCAGTCCCACGTAGCGGCCCACGTGCAGTCCCACGTAACGACCCACGTGCAGTCCCACGTAATGACCCACGTGCAATCCCACGTAATAAACTGCGTACAGTCCACGTAATGACCCACTTGCAGTCCCACGTAATGACCCACGTTCAGTCCCATGTAATGACCCACGTGCAGTCCCACGTGCAGTCCAACGTGCCATCCCACGTAATGACCAACGTGCAGTTCCACGTAGCGACCCACGTGCAGTCCCACGTAATGACCCACGTGCAGTCCCACGTAATGACCCACGTGCAGTCCACGTAATGACCCACTTGCATTCCAACGTAATGACCCACGTGCAGTCCAACGTAATGACCTACGTGCAGTCCCACATAATGACTCACGTGCAGTCCCACATAATGACCCACGTGCAGTCCCACGTAATGACCCACGTGCAGTCCCACATAATGACTCACATGCAGTCCCACGTAATGACCCACGTGCAGACCCACGTGCAGTACCACGTAATGACCCACGTGCAGTCCCACGTGCAGTCCAACGTGCAGTCCCACGTGCAATCCCACGTGCAATCCCACGTAATGACCCACGTGCAGTCCCACGTGCAATCCCACGTTATGACCAACGTGCAGTCCCTCGTAGCGACCCACGCGCAGTCCCACGTAACGACCCACGTGCAGTCCCACGTAATGACCCACGTGCAGTCCCACGTAATAAACCGCGTGCAGTCCACGTAATGACCCACTTGCAGTCCCACGTAATGACCCACGTGCAGTCCCATGTAATGACCCACGTGCAGTCCCACGTGCAGTCCCACGTGCAGTCCCACGTGCAATCCCACGTAATGACCAACGTGCAGTCCCACGTAGCGACCCACGTGCAGTCCCACGTAACGACCCACGTGCAGTCCCACGTAATGACCCACGTGCAGTCCCACGTAATGACCCACGTGCAGTCCACGTAATGACCCACTTGCAGTCCAACGTAATGACCCACGTGCAGTCCAACGTAATGACCTACGTGCAGTCCCACATAATGACCCACGTGCAGTCCCACATAATGACCCACGTGCAGTCCCACGTAATGACCCACGTGCAGTCCACGTAATGACCCACTTGCAGTCCAACGTAATGACCCACGTGCAGTCCAACGTAATGACCTACGTGCAGTCCCACATAATGACCTACGTGCAGTCCCACATAATGACCCACGTGCAGTCCCACGTAATGACCCACGTAATGATACACGCGCAGTCCCACGTAATGACCCAGTGCAAGAACCCGGTAGCCTGGAATCCACGGCGTGGGTATATATTTATGTATATATATATATATATATTGCTAATAATTTTGCCCAAGCAGTGGCCAAAGTTGATGACCCACTCTTTTTTATTGTAACTGCCAATGGTTCTTTAACGTTCAATAGTGCATACATGACATCCTATTAATTGCCTATATCTGAGAGGATTAGACTTCGGATCTCACTCCGGGTGTTATGATTAAAATAATCATCATCATCATCATCATCATCGAGTGCCGTCCCCGCAACGAAGGTTGGCTACCATGGAGCGCCATTCTGCTCTGTCTCTTGCTTTGATGGTGCAGGTTGTCATAGGCTGATTTGTCTATCTTTTTATGTTACTCGTCCATGTTAGTCTTGGTCTGCCTCTGCCTCTTTTACCTTGTATTTTCCCCTCCAGGATTACTTTTAGTAGGTTGTTGTGTCTTTTAACATGGCCCAAAAATCGCATTTGTCTTGTTTGAATTGTGCTTAGTAGTTCTCTTTTTATTTTTAGTTGCTTTAAGGCTTCATCGTTTGTTTTCTTTTCCTTCCATCCAATTCTACATATTCTTCTATATATCCGCATTTCAAAGGCTTCAATCCTCTGTTCTGTTTTCTTGTCTAATGTCCATGTTTCTGCACCATATAGGAATAGTGAGAAGATGTAACATTTTGCTATTCTTAGTTTTAGCCCTGGTGTTATTTGTTTTGATGTTAGTATGTTCTTCATGACATTAAAATTACTTTTTGCCATTCCTATTCTTTTGTTTATTTCAGTCAACCAATGAAAAGAGGTGTTTGTAAGTTTCTGGTGTACGTTTGCCTCCCAATTGAACTATGTGAAAAGTTGTCTGTTCTTTTGGTTGACATGGCCATTCCCCGGTCAATTGACAAGAATCTGCTCTATATTTCCTTATTGCTTTTCTACATATCAAGCGTTTGCCAAGCGACCCTTAACGTTAGTGGCCTCCCCAAATATAAGATGTAAATATCTTGTTATTGTAGTATTTTGCAAGTGGCTTTTCCTCATAATGAATTCTCAACTTAACCTGCAAATGTATTATTCAGTGATTTCACTTTAATTATTTGGTTTCTGGTCGAGTTCTTTTCTGTATCATCTCAACTGTTCTTGCTATCTGTCAATGTATCTCCCATTCTTCGTGTATATGAACACTACTGCATGCTTACCGCTTCCTTGCTTCTTGGATTGTATAGTATAGTATAGTATAGTATAGTATAGTATAGTATAGTATAGTATAGTATAGTATAGTATAGTATAGTATAGTATAGTATAGTATAGTATAGTATAGTATAGTATAGTATAGTATAGTATAGTATAGTATAGTATAGTATAGTATAGTATAGTATAGTATAGTATAGTATAGTATAGTATAGTATAGTATAGTATAGTATAGTATAGTATAGTATAGTATAGTATAGTATAGTATAGTATAGTATAATATAATATAATATAATATAATACAATATAATATAACATAATATAATATAATATAATGGTCATATATAACCGAACCCATAGAATAATGCGAATAAAGCACTGAAAATACACGAGCGTAAAGTAAGAGATAGCTTTAAATGGGAACTGGATTTTTTTCTGAGAAAGTAAAGCGGCACGGACGTAATACCGACCACATTACCCCAAAAATCATGCGCCGAAGGTCTGTACAAATAATGGTCACTAACACCATATTCCCTATATGCCACTTGGCGTAACAGGAATTAATGTAAGAGATGTTTAGTTTAGTCTCGTCAACTTCTTCTTCTTCTACTTCTATCCTTCCTCTGCTGCCGTTGGCGTCGAGGGGAGAAACAATCTGCGATTCTTTGCTCTTCTGTTTGCCTCTTCTGATGTTATTCCTCCTAGTGACTCTAGTATTCCCTTTATCCGTCTCTTTCTATGTCTTCCTCTTAATCTGGCGTTTTCGTAGCGTTTGTTTAAGGCTCTTTGAGTCATTGTTAGTTCTTTTTGTCTTGTTATGTGGCCGAACCAATTTATCTGTTTTTTCTTTATGTATTCGATGGCTGGTTCAATTCCGAGTTTCTTCCTCGGGTCAGTGTTTCTTACTCTGTCCCTTAAGCTGTTTCCTGTCATTCTTCTGACACATTTCATTTCGGTGGTCGTTATCTTTCTTATTGTTCTAGAGTCCAGCGCCCAATTCTGGCACTGATAGCACACAGTTGGTAGAAAAATTGATTTGTATATTGCTCTTTTTGCTTCCGTAGTTACTGCTTTGTTTTTCAATAGTGTTGATACTTGGCCTATAACTTGGCTTGCTTTGTTACACCTTATATCTATCTCTGTCTCTTGGTTATTGTCTTGTGTTAACTTGCTACCCAGATATTTAAAATTGTCAACTTGCGTCAAAGACGTATTATCTATTATGATGTTTAGTTTTTTTCTCTCTCTCGCTATTGCCATTACTTCGGTTTTGCTTATGTTGATCTTCATGTTGTATTGTTTACAAGTGTTGTTTAGCCTGTTGATATGATCTTGTAGGTCCTCAGTTGTTTCATCTATCAGAACTTGGTCGTCTGAAAATAGTATTTCATTTATTTCTTCCTCTCTTCTGTTGTTTTCTGGTACGTATATTTCGCTCTCTTTTGTGCTATCGCTTGTTATCATCCGTGTTGGTATATTTCCTTTGATTGGGCATGCTAATTTGCATATATTGTCCATATATGTGATGAAAAGTAAAGGGGAAAGCACGCAGCCTTGTCTTACTCCGGAGTTAATGGTGAAAAGTTTAGAGTAGCCTGCTGAAGGTCTTACTGTAATGCGACTTATATCATAGAGGCTCTTGCATATCTCTACTAGGTGGTACTCACTCCGTACAAGAGCAATACAGACCACAGTTGTTCCCTGTCCACCCTACCGAACGCCTTTTCTTGGTCAATAAAAGCTGTATATAGTGTTTTATTATGCTCTATTGTTTTCTCCGCTAGTTGTTTTATGATAAATAGGGCATCTGTGCAACCTCTGTTCCTCCTGATAGTCTCGTCAACAGATCATCTTAATTTCACATCCAACAATTACATAGCGTTCAAATCACCTCAGCACCATCTCTCTCAACGTGCAGCGCCCCACCATGCCCTAGCGAAGGCACCAAATATTGTTTCAGCTATGGTGCACGTCCTCCGTAGCACTTGCGAAGACTGAAAATTGAGGGGACAGCAGGAGATATAACCTGGGACTACAACAGTATAAGAGAATCGGTGGCTGAGTGGTTTGTGTGCTAGGTGGCTGAGTGGTTTGTGTGCTAGGTGGCTGAGTGGTTTGTGTGCTAGGTGGCAGAGTGGTTTGTGTGCTAGGTGGCTGAGTGGTTTGTGTGCTAGGTGGCTGAGTGGTTTGTGTGCTAGGTGGCTGAGTAGTTTGTGTGCTAGGTGGCTGAGTGGTTTGTGTGCTAGGTGGCTGAGTGGTTTGTGTGCTAGGTGGCTGAGTGGTTTGTGTGCTAGGTGGCAGAGTGGTTTGTGTGCTAGGTGGCTGAGTGGTTTGTGTGCTAGGTGGCTGAGTGGTTTGTGTGCTAGGTGGCTGAGTGGTTTGTGTGCTAGGTGGCTGAGTGGTTTGTGTGCTAGGTGGCAGAGTGGTTTGTGTGCTAGGCGGCTGAGTGGTTTGTGTGCTAGGTGGCTGAGTGGTTTGTGTGCTATGTGGCTGAGTGGTTTGTGTGCTAGGTGGCTGAGTGGTTTGTGTGCTCGCTTCCTGATTAGAAGTATCCGGCTTCAATCCCCAGAAATGGTGGATTTTTTTTCGGAATGAAAAGGCCCCGGGGTTCGCCCAGCCTCTAAAAATGGGTACCATATATCATAGGGAAGTAAAGGCGGCCTGGTGTGATACCGACCGCCTCACGCAAAAATATGCCGTGGTCATAGAAAAATATTGTCACTAACACTGTATTTCTCATACGTCTAGCAAAGCGTGGAGGGAACCTTTACTTTTCTTTTTTTTTTTTTTTTTTACTTGACAATAGAAGCAGCTGCAGATGCAAGTGTATACAATATGAGCACGCGCACGCGCAGTCTGAACCAAGAAACATAACTCTAACTCGGAATTAAAATTCTCTCCATCTTAAGGTTTCAAATCTGGAACGTTCGAAGTTATAGTTGTTTGAAGAACGATGCGTCATCACCCGTCAACTGTATACATATGTATACATACATATACATATATATAGTTATATATATATATATATATATATATATATATATATATATATATATATAAAGAGAGAGTGTGTGTGTGTCGGAGAGCATGTGGTGTGAGTGTATTTACATATATATATATATATATATATATATATATATATTACTGAGACAGCACAAATAGCGAAAAAGAGAGAGAGAGAGAGAGAGAGAGAGAGAGAGAGAGAGAGAGAGAGAGTCAGAGAGAGATAGAGAGAGATAAGGGAGGGGAGAGACAAGGAAAGTGTGGACAACACTTGGACCAGCTCAACGAATGACAGTTCAAACATATATTTTGCAAGAAAATGTATAATTACGTGAAATGTATAGTTGTCATATCTGATAGGATAACGTTTAATTTTCTCCAATCCTCTTTCGTAACCTCAATTACCCGATGAATTCTAGATGTTTCTGGAAGTCGTGACAGATTGTCCGTGAGAGCAGGTTTACGGCACACTTCGGCTGCTGCAGCGTCTTCCGAGAAATCCCCTCTCATAAAAATCCCCGGAACCAGGGAGTGTTGGCATATTAAGGGGAGTTTATCAAACGGGTACATAATTAAGTCATTATCGCCACAGCATAGACGAGCGTGCACCAAGGCATGGTTCTAGTGCCTCTTTACTTGTCCGCACCCACCCGCTGGAGAGGTGAGTTATTGGCACGAGCGTCAAGCACGCGCGTCGTGAAAATGGCTGTCATTAAAAAATGAGCCTGATGTATAGGCCCTAATTGTGAAGCTTAACACATAACTACAGTGGTTCTCAACTATATAACTGGAAACACCTTATCGCTTGGTGATTCTTTTGTGTATTCTCTCG
Organism: Megaustenia siamemsis; assembly: GCA_032433765.1. Classification (NCBI taxonomy): domain Eukaryota; kingdom Metazoa; phylum Mollusca; class Gastropoda; order Stylommatophora; family Ariophantidae; genus Megaustenia; species Megaustenia siamemsis. The sequence continues at coordinate 64,377,866 of JAVIAB010000124.1, forward strand.
TGTATCACCGCTCCTGATATTTTGTAAGGTAATTTCAAAGTAATAACAATGCTGACCATTTGTACCGTAGTGAACGCTACAGATTCGTTTCCCTTTTTTCCCATATATCTTAAACGGCTGTTTAAAAAAAAAAAAAGCAAATTTGCCCTGATTTAAGTAAAAAAACTATAACTATACTACACTATTGATCAGTTATAAATCATAACATATAATCTTATATCAATATCACGTTACCAGTAATTTATATAATCATGGATTATATCACAATTATATGATGTAGTATGTGAGTTAAGTGAGATTCATAGAAAAAGAGAATATACGGCGAAAGAAAAGAAAAATAACATTTCTTGGAGCGCTGGAAAATCCATAGTTAACTATGACTGACAGAGGCTACTACTACTACTACCACTACTGCTACTACTGCTGCTACTGCTTCTACTGCTACCACTGCTACTACTGCTACTGCTACTACTACTACTGCTACTGCTACTACTGCTACTACTGCTACTACTGCTACTACTGCTACTATACTACTACTGCTTCTACTACTATTACTGCTGCTACTATTACTACTACTACCACTACTATTACTGCTGCTACTATTACTACTACTACTACTGCTGCTGCTACTACTACTACTACTACTGCTGCTGCTACTACTACTACTACTACTGCTGCTACTACTACTACTACGGCTACTACTACTGCTGCTACTACTACTACTACTACTACTAGTACGTACTGCTGCTACTACTACTACTACTACGGCTACTACTACTGCTGCTACTACTGCTGCTACTACTGCTACTACTACTACTAGTACTGCTGCTGCTACTACTACTACTACTACTACTACTACTGCTGCTGCTACTACTACTACTGCTGCCGCTGCTACTACTACTATTACTACTCCTACTGCTGCTACTACTACTACTACTACTGCTGCTGCTACTACTACTACTACTACTGCTGCCGCTGCTACTACTACTATTACTACTCTTACTGCTGCTACTACTACTACTACTACTGCTACTACTACTACTACTACTACTACTACTGCTGTTACTACTACTACTACTACGGCTGCTACTACTACTACTGCTGCCACTACTACTACTATTACTACTACTATTATTACTACTACTACTGCTGCCACTACTACTACTACTACAACTATGTGAAGTTTCATGATAGAGTGATGAAAGACCAAGGGGTATATCATTGCATGATAGTTGTTAATACAAGCCTGAGCCTATCTACAGTTTTGTGTGGGAGTAATGGGAACCGAAGTATACTGGTAAGCTCGGTATCGTTATGTGGTTGTACTTGTTTACAGTCTGGCTTTTTTTCATGGAATAAATTATATTACATAACAACGCCTGCCCCAGAATTGTCGTCCTGTTTTTGCCATTCCGGTGTCCTGCTTTGGCCAGTCCGGTGTCCTGCTTTGGCCATTCAAGTGTCCTGCTTTGGAAATTCCAGTGTCCTCTTTTTACCATTCCCGTGTCCTCTTTTGTCCATTCCAGTGTCCTCTTTTTGCCATTCCAGTGTCCTCTTTATGCCATTCCCGTGTCCTGTTTTTGTCGTTCCAGTGTTCCATGTTTGTCATTTCGGCGCCCCGTTGTTGCAACTCCAGTGTCCCGTTGTTGCAACTCCAGTGTCCCGTTGTTGCAACTCCAGTGTCCCGTTTTTGCCACCTCAATATCCGGGTTTTTTCCCATCCTAGTGTCCCATTTGTGTCTTAAGGAAATACTGTCAGTCCAGTAATAATCTTTAGTTGATCTGGTTGCTAAGAAACATAAAAGTAATGAACATAAATGTCTAGCACACAAAAAAAAAAACAAAAAACAAGATTGTCTGGAACTGATCATTATTGGGAAAAAGCAGGGGAAGGGGGGGGGTGGGTGGGTACGGTATAATGCTAACTCACAAAGAAGACCAAGATTACAGTAAATACAAGATTTCACAGACGAACTGGACTAGACCACAGCAAGCGATGGGCATCTCGGGTAGGACATATACAAATTCAAAGTAGCCATGGCAACCAAGTTCCATCAAAGAGATGCTAGATGATGATAGACCTCTGAAGAATGTTTTTTAAAAAAAAGTTGATAAGAAAGTGGCAGGTAACGAGCAAGACGAAACGCACGATCACAATAACATCTTAGCACCATCTTTCTTTTTCTTAAAAAGGGGTTGGATGTTTATTCGTCCAGTAAGTAAGGAACCACTTCTGTGATCTCTGTGAACCACGAGAGAATGTAATGCTATACACAATCACATGTGTGTGTGTGTGTGTGTGTTTTTGGCTTTTGACAATTCGATAATCCATCTTTTAGCTCCCACCCCGATCCCACATATTCCGATGTTTATCGATAATCTTGCGGTATACTCAAACCACTCAAATTGTTGCTGAGCGTAGCCCAAAGTTGGTGATAAACCGAGACATTTTCAAGGAAATCCATTCCTGGTACTGCCCCTGCTTGTTACACTAATTCCTTTTCTAAAGCTTATCCTTTACATCCTTTTACCAACATGATGAGAATATATATTATAGTTTATTTATAATTGTGCATAAACTGAAACGTGTTGATTGATATATGTTTTGTGCAAATGTTTAGACAAAATAGCTGTTTATGATATCATGAATTAATTTATTTATAATGAATTTATAGGAAACTGACATCTCAAAATACTTAGAAATATGTTCACTTGTACAAAGGGATAAGATAGCAGATTTGACTAAATAATTGCATTGTTGTTTTTGTTTTCGCTTGAATAAAATGATGGAATACTTGATGGAGCGAATGTCTTTTATGGTTCGTTATTATACAAGACAAGTAAGATGAGAAGGAGGAGAAAACAAAACCTGGAGACTTAATGAAGGTGTGGCAACATCAATAAAACCTGGAGACTTAATGAAGGTGTGACAACATCAATAAAACCTGGAGACTTAATGAAGGTGTGGCAACATCAATAAAACCTGGAGACTTAATGAAGGTGTGGCAACATCAATAAAACCTGGAGACTTAATGAAGGTGTGGCAACATCAATAAAACCTGGAGACTTAATGAAGGTGTGGCAACATCAATAAAACCTGGAGACTTAATGAAGGTGTGGCAACATCAATAAAACCTGGAGACTTAATGAAGGTGTGACAACATCAATAAAACCTGGAGACTTAATGAAGGTGTGGCAACATCAATAAAACCTGGAGACTTAATGAAGGTGTGACAACATCAATAAAACCTGGAGACTTAATGAAGGTGTGGCAACATCAATAAAACCTGGAGACTTAATGAAGGTGTGGCAACATCAATAAAACCTGGAGACTTAATGAAGGTGTGACAACATCAACAAAACCTGGAGACTTAATGAAGGTGTGGCAACATCAATAAAACCTGGAGACTTAATGAAGGTGTGGCAACATCAATAAAACCTGGAGACTTAATGAAGGTGTGGCAACATCAATAAAACCTGGAGACTTAATGAAGGTGTGACAACATCAATAAAACCTGGAGACTTAATGAAGGTGTGACAACATCAATAAAACCTGGAGACTTAATGAAGGTGTGACAACATCAATAAAACCTGGAGACTTAATGAAGGTGTGACTACATCAATAAAACCTGGAGACTTAATGAAGGTGTGACAACATCAATAAAACCTGGAGACTTAATGAAGGTGTGACAACATCAATAAAACCTGGAGACTTAATGAAGGTGTGACAACATCAATAAAACCTGGAGACTTAATTAAGGTGTGACAACATCAATAAAACCTGGAGACTTAATGAAGGTGTGACAACATCAATAAAACCTGGAGACTTAATGAAGGTGTGACAACATCAATAAAACCTGGAGACTTAATGAAGGTGTGACTACATCAATAAAACCTGGAGACTTAATGAAGGTGTGACAACATCAATAAAGCTGGAGACTTAATGAAGGTGTGACAACATCAATAAAACCTGGAGACTTAATGAAGGTGTGACAACATCAATAAAACCTGGAGACTTAATGAAGGTGTGACAACATCAATAAAACCTGGAGACTTAATTAAGGTGTGACAACATCAATAAAACCTGGAGACTTAATGAAGGTGTGACAACATCAACAAAACCTGGAGACTTAATGAAGGTGTGACAACATCAATAAAACCTGGAGACTTAATGAAGGTGTGACAACATCAATAAAACCTGGAGACTTAATGAAGGTGTGACAACATCAATAAAACCTGGAGACTTAATGAAGGTGTGACAACATCAATAAAACCTGGAGACTTAATGAAGGTGTGACAACATCAATAAAACCTGGAGACTTAATGAAGGTGTGACAACATCAATAAAACCTGGAGACTTAATGAAGGTGTGACAACATCAATAAAACCTGGAGACTTAATGAAGGTGTGACAACATCAATAAAACCTGGAGACTTAATGAAGGTGTGACAACATCAATAAAACTCTGCAGCAGCATACAACAAATGATATTTGTCGAGACTTCCAGAAATGAAAGACCTAGAACATCTTCATCAACACCCAAGGCGGTAGACATTCTATTATTATTCATGAAATCAGTTTAACTGTAGTGGGGGCATTGACATATTCGCCCCATCTCCCGTCCCAATACTTCTCGAATCGTATGCAGACTGACTGTTCCTGTAATTGTAAGGTGCCTAAAGCAGATACATCAAACGTTGTATAAAATGTCATCATCATCATCATCATCATCAAGTACCGGGCCTAGTGGCGTAGGTAATCATGTATCTCCACAACTTTCGATCTCAGCAGTTATTTATCATTTCTGTTGTTGACCTTCTGCCAAGCCATTCTCTTAAGCTGTCTGTTATTTTTTCTCTTTGTTTCCTCTATCTCTTCATCCCTCAATTTTTCCAGTTGTTACAATATATTCAAGTTGTTCTCTTCTCATTACATGGCCAAAAAATGTATGAAATGTCTTTGTATAAAATGTATCGGAATAAAAAGAATGTATATGTATATATGTGGATTATTTGTTATATCAAATAGTTTTTTTTCTGCATTGAAAAAGTAAACTGTGCACGCCTTATTGAAGTTTTATAGGTGCTCTGAAGAACCAAATATTTGGAGACCACTGTACCGCTGTCTATTTGCGTGTGCCTTCCAGGGGCAGAACGACGCTCATATTTTCCCCATCTTTACAGAAGTTAACGGTGTCCGTCGTGCCATAATAACATGTTCTGTGGGAAGACAAAATAACAGTTTCTTGGGTCTGTAGGGCGGCAGAGCGCTGGCCAAACAGAAAGTCAATGGCTTTTGGCGAAGGCGGCCGATGGGCCTGCTGGAAAGTGGCGTGTGTGAACGTGGATGTGAGACGGTTAAGAGAGACGAGAGTTCTGCCCACGCCATCTGTTGTTGTGAAAACATTTGTCTCGTTAGAGAAGGACATGTCGATGAGACAGAAGAAGGTAGGAGCTCAGGCTGTGCTAGGATGTTCCAAGATCTGAAATATAGTGGCTCTGGGAGTGGGACATTTGTGATGAAGATAGCATATTGTATACATACATATGTATGTATGTATGTATGTATGTATGTATGTATGTATGTATGTATGTATGTATGTATGTATGTATGTATGTATGTGTGTGTGTGTGTGTATGTATGTATGTATGTATGTATGTATGTATGTATGTATGTGTGTATGTATGTATGTGTGCATATAAGCATGTGTGCGTATGTATGTATGTATGTATGTGTGTGTGTGTGTGTGTGTGTGTATGTTTGTATGTTTGCATGTATGTATGTATGTATGTATGTATGTATGTATGTATGCATGTATATAAGTAAGTATGTAAGTAAGTATGTATGTGTGTATGTATGTATGTATTTGTATATGTTGGTATGTATGTATGTATGTATGTATGTATGTATGTATGTATGTATGTATGTATGTATGTATGTATGTATGTATGTATGTATTTGTGTATGTATGTATGTATGTATGTATGTATGTATGTATGTATGTATGTATGTATGTATGTATGTATGTATGTATGTATGTATGTATGTATGTATTTGTGTATGTATGTATGTATGTATGTATGTATGTATGTATGTATGTATGTATGTATGTATGTATGCATGTATATAAGTAAGTATGTAAGTAAGTATGTATGTGTGTATGTATGTATGTATTTGTATATGTTGGTATGTATGTATGTATGTATGTATGTATGTATGCATGTATATAAGTAAGTATGTAAGTAAGTATGTATGTGTGTATGTATGTATGTATTTGTATATGTTGGTATGTATGTATGTATGTATGTATGTATGTATGTATGTATGTATGTATGTGTGTATGTATATGTGTATGTGAGAAGGGCACAGGACATCGACAACCATGAGCCCACATCACTCTTTCGGGTGAAAGAGATGGAAGTTAAGATGGGCTCAGCCAGAAACGAGAAACTTAGTGGCCGTGTAAGAAGACTTATCAACCAACACAGAACTGGAGTCGTCAGTCTCTGGACACTGCGAGACTTATTGATGAGACGATCTGAGCACATATGGACATGTTCGGATAGCAATATTGATGACTCTCAAATAATTCAATAACTCAATAGCTTTATAAGGGTAAACATGTGAATCACTTTATCGTTTCACACTGCAGGTTTTGTGGAAGAGACTTGAGCGCTTATAGACCGTTGTTGGATGTTTCAGATCTATAGATGTTGGCTGAACTGGTTTGATTATAATAGGAAAAATAAAAAGATAGAAAAAAATGGTATGTAAGAAGCTTTACGTGATAAGTGGACGACACAGACTAAACGACGTTTCGGCCCAATAGGCCTTCAGCAGGAACAAACAAAAAAAAAACACACACACAAAACTAATAACGAAACAACCAAAACAAAAACAAGCGAAATGTGTTTAAAGAAAACAAAATTATCTATCCTGTGTGTAAACCGAGGTCAAAACGAAAAGGAAATAGCAACACAGGATAGATAATTTTGTTTTCTTTTAACACATTTCGATTGTTTTTGTTTTGGTTGTTTCGTTATTAATTTTGTGTGTGTGTTTTTTGTTTGTTTGTTCCTGCTGAAGGCCTATTGGGCCGAAACGTCATTTAGTCTGTGTCGTCCACTTATCACGTAAAGCTTCTTACATACCATTTTTTTATATTTTTTATTTTTCCTCACATTCAGCTTTACTGCAGCTTTGCATTTTTATGCCTTAACCATTTGATTATAATACCTTTATCGTTATTTTTCTCCTTGTGCTGAATCCCCCATCAATATACTGGGACAGCGTCCACGAGCGTTACCAAAACTAAAAGATCTCAACACAGAACACTAACTCAGTAGCAATAATGAGAGCCCACTTATTATTTCAGAAAGCTGGACAATTATTGCAGAAGAAGGTGGAACTTTATTGTTTCCCTCAATTTTTTACGAGATTGGATCCGGACAGCGCCACACTGTCCAGGCTATTTTTTTTGGCTTAAATCGGGATTGAAATAGCAACTCTTACCCGAACACCTCGTAGCGACAGCACTGTAAGTATCCTTTGTTTCTCAACATCAGAGACTCCGCGGCAGATCTCAGAAATGGAAGAAATGATTTAATGGTAGATAGAAAGACTGGTCAGTTACTAGCTTCTCTACTGCTGTTCTCTTTGAGGCGACTCTAGTTTCCCAGTCCCTGATCAGCTTTCTCTAGAGGAACAGAACTAACGACGTCATAACAAGAGATGTGGAAACGTGTTTGGGCAGGGAGGGGAGGGGAGAGAGTTGATGTAATGATCGGGGGTGTGCGTGGGGGGGGGGGCGATTCATTTATTTGTAAGCAGACCAGTAGGGGTCGTCCAAATGAATAACTTGAAAAAAGAATGAGCATAGAACTTTTGGTGAATGAAGAACAGGTATCAGTTGAGATGGGCCGCGTTCCTAAAAAAAAAATTATCAAATAAAATTGTGTTGGTTGTCATACTGCCCTCCCTACCGACAGTAAAACTGTAGAATAAGCTTTCTCCACTTCGTCAGCAAATCTCCCTCCAGCAAAAAGCTGTTGGCTCCTCCATTGGCTTCTAGCGTTTCTCAGACTCTTACCTGACTTGTGTCATTCAGTCGACTAAATCACCAATGGATATAATTAAGTCTCTGAATTACTGCTGCCATGTTGGTTACATATATATTATCAATGAAATTGGGTGTCTCTCATCATCATCATGTGCCATATCGGTTGGCGTAGGTGATCATGTTCGTCCACAATCTTCTACCTACCGTGCATCGTATCAATTATGCTGTTGACTGTTTTCCATGTCTTGACACCAAAATATATAGTATTTTCTCTCTTTGTCGTCCACGATCTCTCTTTTCCTGTATTTTGCCAGTTCTAACCAAGTATTGCAACTTTCCTCTTCTCATAGTGTGCCCGAAAAATGTTGATTGTTTTTTTTTCTTCAGATATCTTTATAGGATCTCCCTTTTTGTGTTGGCCTCTTTCAGAATTTCCTCGTTGTTCTTTTTAGCTGTACATGGGACTTTCATCTTTTCTTCTGAAAACCCCCATCTCTGTGGTCTGTAATCGTCTTTTCATGTGTTTGTCTACTGTCCTTGATTTGCTTCCATACGTCAGAATTGGCTCTATATAGCACAGATGAACTCTCTTTCTCACTTCTATTGACATAGATTTGTTGCATAAAACGTTTTTCATTTTTCTTAAATGCTATTTTGGCCTGAGCTATGCTGCTTGCTTTTTTTCTGTGGTGCATCTTCCATCAGATGTTGTTATTGTGCCCACGTTTTTGACGCTTTGCACTTGTTTAAGATTTGTCCTGTTTTTGTTTTTTTTATGCTGCATGCTGATGATGATTGTTTCTTCGATATGACCATTGCTTCTGTTTTCTCACTATCTAGACTGAGACCTTTCTTTTTGCCTTCTTTAACTATTATATCTATCATTTACTGTAGTTCATTCTGTCTCTGCTTTTAAAAAGATTGTGTCATCTGCATATCACAAATTGTTTATGTTGTGACTGTTTAGTTGAATTCCTTTTATACCTACTATTACTCTTCTTCATCTACTTTTCAGCTCCCTGTAGAGACTTGAAACAAACACTTTTCAAGTCGGTCTGTTTGTTGCCTTTCTTTAAGGTCTTTCCATGTTTTCCCCATCATCTTCATCTCTGCTTCTATCTGTCTTCTCCAAGAATTCCTTTGTCTTCCTCTTTGTCTTTTTCCCTGGGGATTTAAAAAAGGGCATGTTGTGTAATACTCTCAGTTGGCTTCCGCAGTGTGTGTCCTATCCAGCGCCATCGTTTTTGCTGTATCTCTTTATCCACTGGTATTTGACTGGTACATTTCCATAATTCTATGTTAGTGATTTTGTCCTGCTACTTCCATCCTTTTATTCTGCGAAAGCATCCATTAATGAAAGTCTGTATCTTCATGATTGTCATTTTTGTTGTTCTCCATGTTTCGCAGCCATATAATAAGACTGACTTTACATTGGAGTTGGACATTTTTGTTGTAGTATTTAACCTAATTTCTTTGGACTTCCATATGTTTCCCAGTGCACCAAATGCTCCTCTTATCTACTATTAACCTCATAATATTTCCGCTGTAAAGTGAAAACAAATCCGGCGACAGAACACAGCCTTGACTGACTCCTTGCTTTATATATTGGAATTGTCTTGTTTGGTTGTCAATTCTTACGGCTGCTTTTTGTAGCCAGCACATGTTTTCTATGGTTCGCAGATCCTTGCCATCAATGTTTAATTTCTCCAGCATATTGATTATTTCCACATGTTTTACTTTGTCAAATGATCTTGTGTAGACTATAAAGCACATATAGAGATCTTTCTTTACTTCTATAGCTCTTTCTATCAATGTTCTCAGGATGTAAAGTGCATTATTGGTGCCCCTTCCTTCCACAAAGCCTCATGGGATGTCTGTAATTCAATTGTAAGGTCTTATAGACTGGAACTCCTGGACAATTTGAAACTTGTGGAAGTACCGTGGTGACCAAAATTTAAAAAAAAAATAATTTACAAATAAACAAACAAACACTGAAGCCAATTATGGTGCTCTGGTGTACCTAAGTCTTCTCCGTACATCTCTGATCGTCAAAATTATTAAGTTCGAAGAAAATGTTTCTCAGGTCACGGCTGGCGACATCTCCATACTCGGTTTGGTACAACAGCCTTCGCTGTTCAACATATGTTAGGCATGACGGTAGCAGATGTTGCCAGGAGGCATTACATCTATCCCAGTTGTCTTGAGCTAGAGTTCGAAAGGTACCTGGCCTTTTTCGCGCTGCTGTTTGTGAGCAAGGAAAGAAGGCTGCGCCCTGTTCGCTCTCTTATGACGTAGAAGAATGATTTCAGTTGTAAATTACTTGATCACATTTGCTGTTTACTTAAAGCTGTCTGAGAACCCAGTGTGGTAAACTGATCGTAAGTTCCTACGTTGCACAAGTTTACAGTTGAAAGATACGCACAAATCTAAAATGTATTAAATATTGGGGACTGGTTAGTCTCGCGGCAAGACGCCGGTCTCGAGACAGAGAGATTGTGAGTTCAAATCCCAGCGGCACCAGTTGAGTTTTTGAGTACGTGCAAAGACGGAGTTATCTGCCTGTGCGGCGAGGGATTCTTGTGCATACGGCTACCAGGGAAAAACAGATAAGCACTAAAAAATTCAGTTCCTAGTTTCTAGGGACTTCGTCAGAGGTGAAAGCTGGGGAAAAAAAATTAATAAAAATAAATATTATGCGGGGCCATGTTTTGCTCCTTTTGATCCAATTAAATCAAATCTGCCCTATTGCCTATTAATCATGTAACCAACATCTACGTAAATCCTGGTCACCGTTTCTTTCCGCCATTTTTTCAGATCAGTGTTTGGCTTTCCTGGTAATATATTTCATTGTTTTTTTTTTCGAATAGTATTTGACTATTGCGTTGTTCTTTCTATATTTGTGTACCTTATGACGACTTTTAGCGAAACGCCGTTGTTTGTCTCGTTCTCTCTACTGGTTTAGGTGCTAGATACAATTGTATGCTTATTTTACATCTACATTTAGAACCTCGATGGCTGAGTGATTAATGCGCTCTCACTGATAAGAACGGTTCGGGTTTAATTCCCAGTTGTGGCGGATTTCTTATTTTTGTATCGACAAGGCTTTGGGGTTTGCCCCGCCTGTACAAGTACTGACATGGCTTTGGGGTTTGCCCCGCCTGTACAAGTACTGACAAGGCTTTGGGGTTTGCCCCGCCTGTACAAGTACTGACAAGACTTTGGGGTTTGCCCCGCCTGTACAAGTACTAACAAGGCTTTGGGGTTTGCCCCGCCTGTACAAGTACTGACAAGGCTTTGGGGTTTGCCCCGCCTGTACAAGTACTGACAAGACTTTGGAGTTTGCCCCGCCTGTACAAGTACTGACAAGGCTTTGGGGTTTGCCCCGCCTGTACAAGTACTGACAAGACTTTGGAGTTGGCTCAGCATCTACAAATATGGACAAGGCTTTGGGGTTTGCCCCGACAGTACAAGTACTGACAAGGCTTTGGAGCTTGCTCAGCATCTACAAATATGGACAAGGCTTTGGGGTTTGCCCCGACAGTACAAGTACGGACAAGGCTTTGGAGTTTGCTCAGCATCTACAAATATGGACAAGGCTTTGGGGTTTGCCCCGCCTGTACAAGTACTGACAAGGCTTTGGAGTTTGCTCAGCATCTACAAATATGGACAAGGCTTTGGGGTTTGCCCCGACAGTACAAGTACGGACAAGGCTTTGGAGTTTGCCCAGAATCTACAAGTATGGACAAGGCTTTGGAGTTTGCCCAGAATCTACAAGTAGCGAGAAGGCTTTGGGGTTTGCCCAGAATCTACAAGTATGGTCACGGCTTTGGGGTTTGCCCAGAATCTACAAGTATGGACAAGGCTTTGGGGTTTGCCCAGAATCTACAAGTATGGACAAGGCTTTGGGGTTTGCCCAGAATCTACAAGTATGGACAAGGCTTTGGAGTTTGCCCAGCCTCTACAAATGGGTACCAGAGATTTTCTTGGAAGTAATTTCGGCAAGGCGTGAAACCGACCACATCATCCAAAAATGTCTCGTTGGTCACAAGCACCATATTTCCAATACGACTAAGAAGGCATGAAGTTTTACTTACAAGTCTTCACTCTTTTTGTCTTTAGTTCTATACTCGCTAGTAATTATAACTACTCAGTGATACAATAGCTACTAAACCTATATATGCAAGTCGAGAATCAATAAATTATACAATTAAAGAGATTAATGCTTAATCGTTGTCTATAAATCGCTTTAATAATCTCATCATATTCTATTTCTCATCTCTCTCTCTCTCTTTCCATTACTATATTTACACTTTCACTTTATGCCGCTCTCTCTCTAACTTGCTATATCACTGTTTCTCTTAAAATAGCTCCGTTATCTCTCGTTCTCAGTCTCATGGTTTTGCCATTAGCAACAATCACATAGTTCCAGGCCTCCAATGTGGGTCGTATTTTTAGCATACACAACTTTGGATGCACGAACAACCAGGAATCCTCAAAAAGCTTCATCTCTCAAACATAATCCACTAAAATTATAAACTACAAGGATCTGACCACTGACCATTAAAACGAATAGGTAGTATTGTAAGTTAAAACGTGGAGAATTTTTCTTTCCTTTTTTTTCCTCGCCCAAAATATTGATTTTGCAGTAATTCTTAACATTCTTTACTTGGTGACTAGAGGACCGGTGACTGGACCCGAGAAGTGGGCAGGTGATACCGAGGGTCGTCAACAAACAACCAAACTTGCAGAAATGAAAATTGGGCACGGATCGGTAAAACAAGACAGTAGGACAGCACTCTGACAGTGGCGTTTCTCAGGTAACTGGCTTCTGTTTGCTGTAGTCAAGAATGGAAGAAAATCACGTTGTACAAGCAAGCAAAGCAGTTGGTCGCGTGCGTGGTAGGTAAGGACAAATGTGAGAATAGGGCCCTGGCCATGCGAGAAATGTCCATCAAATAGCGGCCGTCACAATCTGCACGGACCATCACTCACGTCCCGATTTACCGAACACACCGCATGTACCGCGTGTCCTGTGTCAACATCATTTGGCCGAGTCGTTCGACAGACAACAGTGCGTGACAGAACAACATTATAACACTAAAATAAACAACTTTCACCAGATGTTGAAGTGGGGGTTAGGAAACGTCTGCAGGAACGGGTTTGGGCTTAAGATTCTTCAGTGAAAACTTCAATTTTGTGGATTATCGATTGAACTGTGTGATTTTAATACTGCGATTGCTTTCATGTGACCTATTTAATACAATCACACCAGTTATCAAGGGTTAGTCGATGTGATAACGATTCATGAAAATAAACAAAATCTCTGGAAATGCGACTTTCATTAAAAACCTGCAAATGGACTAAACCTATCTATAAAAGGTTTGATGTATTCAATATGTTGGAGGTTTTAATCTATATTAAGCATTATTCCGTTATTTGAACATTAAGACGTTTTTTTTTTAAATGGTATATAATAAACAAGTATTTAGCTTTATCATATTATGTTTATCTCTTTGTAATTAAACAAATCTATCGCGGCTGTTTGTTATCGTCTCAAAGTATTGTTTGAACAATCGAGTGAGCCGTACTGTCTTATTATTTTTTATCTTAAATTAATGCATTTAAAGCCCTTGTGCATTCATTTGTTTTATTTATTTGTGTAGTACACAACTAAGCTTATTTAATTATATAACTTACTCTATAACAATAGTAGTTTTTACTGAGTGGGACTTGAATAGCTAAAACGAAGTAGCAAGAACGTTTCGATAGAAGCCACGCAAAATAATTAATCTTATTGTTAACATCAGGAGGAAAACAGTAATAGTTATTGTAATAAGAGGGAAACAAGTGGAATATATTGTGACAAGAGAAAGAAAAATTAGGGTAGATAAGCTGGAGGGAAACAAAGAGAATAGACAGTTTAAGAGAATTGTTAGCTTGGAAATTAATAAGAAAATCAATTAGCAGTCGTTGAGATAGAAAGTTGTGGAGATACATGATCACCTACGCCAGCCGGTACGGGACTTGATCATTACCGGAAGTTTAATGTTCCATGTAGAAAGTTTTTTTTTCTCGCAATTTCGGATATTAGCTTTACAGCAGCTTTGCAATAATCTATGCCAGTCCTTAGATCGTTGTGGATTGGATAAGTCACGTAAACGGTTCTATATAATTTTCCCAACGTTTTTTATTTCTACAATCTGTTTACGTTATGTGATTGTTGCTTGGAAGATGCTGTCTTGTGAACAAGCACTGATGCTGCCACAACAAATAGCCGACGAGACTGTCGAGGCTCCGGCTACGGTGAGGGGAGAAAGAATAGTCACTGTCACTTGTCACACTTGCCACACTTGTCACACTTGCCACACTTGTCACACTTGCCACACTTGTCACACTTGCCAAACTTGTCACACTTGCCACACTTGCCACACTTGTCACACTTGTCACACTTGCCACACTTGTCACACTTGCCACACTTGTCACACTTGTCACACTTGCCACACTTGTCAAACTTGCCACACTTGCCACACTTGTCACACTTGCCACACTTGTCACACTTGCCACACTTGCCACACTTGCCACACTTGTCACACTTGCCACACTTGTCACACTTGCCACACTTGCCACATTTGCCACACTTGCCACACTTGTCACACTTGTCACACTTGCCACACTTGTCACACTTGCCACACTTGCCACACTTGTCACACTTATCACACTTGCCACACTTGTCACACTTGCCACACTTGTCACACTTGTCACACTTGCCACACTTGTCAAACTTGCCACACTTGCCACACTTGTCACACTTGCCACACTTGCCACACTTGCCACACTTGCCACACTTGCCACACTTGCCACACTTGCCACACTTGTCACACTTGCCACACTTGCCACACTTGTCACACTTGCCACACTTGTCACACTTGTCTTACGAGGAGACTAAGAAGATTTGAGTCTTCGCCGGTATTACGGAGTTCGTGGATCTGGAGTGAAGTCATCTGCGGTGCTTTCGCAAAGTGTGTGGCAGGAGAGCTGCAGTCTGATGAACGTGTTGAGGAGGACATCTGAGCACTATAGAGTTGTCCGATATGTAAATGAAGATGATCTGATGACCAAACCTGCCACAGCGCTTTAGTTACCTTGTTATTTTACGATCTGGCTTCAAAACACAAGAATCGTCAGAATTTTTCAGGAACTTGACATGGCTGTTTGTCTCGCAGTTAGGTTTAGTAACAACAGTGAAATATAATACTGACAACTACTCCTTTCTAATTGGGAGCCGCGATAGCTTAGTGGTTAGTGAACTGGACTACAAAGGACAAGCGGTAGGGTTCGATCCCGACCGACGGCTTCCGGGTTCACTCAGCCTTAAATGGGTACCAGATTTTTTTTCTGGGAAAGTAAAGCAGCACGGGCGTAATACCGACCACATTACCCCAAAAATCATGTGCTGAAGGTCTGTAAAATATATATAGTCACTAATACCATATTTCCCTAAACGCCACTTAGCGTGTCGGGGGTACTTTACTTTACTTTTACTCCTTTCTAATTCTGCGGCATAGCTCGATGAAGTTCACCTGCTTCACAATTATATAACTGTATATGTGATTGCCTTTATCTTTGTTTTCACTTAGTAGCCACAGTTTGATTAGTCTTCGGAATTATATATTGTTTTTTTTTTCTTATGTAAAATTGTTATAGAACATTTACTATGGAACTTAATGGGAGCTGCATATCTCTAACAATAACAAGGAGAGTCACAAGGATCGTATAACTGATATTTCTATGTTTGAACATTCGAGTAACATGTTGATGACGCTGTAGTTACTGTTTACTGACTGAACGATTTTATAACGATCGATACTACACACATCGATCACGTGGCAAAGAAATCAAAACAAAAATTTCCTCAACACTCTTTTTTGTTGAGACTGACATGTGTCTAGCGTAACGACATTATTCCATTTCTGGGGTCTGAGGTCCATGAGAGGGAAAATATAGGACCGGAGAATAAAGGCAGCTTGTCCAGTGCAGTCGATACTAGGTGTTTGGGTTTGCGTTTTTATTTCACTCGCGAAGGAATAAAAAAAAACGTCTGATCCTATGGTGATTCGAACCCTCGATCTCCTGGTTAGAGCGACGACTTGTTATCGACTCGGCCAACTATCTCTGCTAGAATATGTACTTTTATGAAACGTTTTGCAAACCTGTACTGCTCGGTGTTAGACTGCTCACTCTACATCATTTGAGTATGAGATGTCTCTGTTAAATATCCGTCAAAACACACTGACAGGCCAATGTAATGTAAACATAGCATCGTCATGTGCCATACCGGTTGGCGTTGACGATCATGTACTTCACTATCCACAAGTACAAATGTACTTCACGATCAATCTTCTATCCACAGTGCATCGTATCAGTTAGGTTGGTGACTGTTTTCCATGCCATGACACCAAGCTATCCAGTATTTTCTCTCTTGTCGTCCGCGATCTCTCTTTCCTTTTAATTTGCTAGTTGTAACTAAGTATTCCAACTTTCCTCTTCTCATGATGTGTCCGAAAAATGTTGATTGTTTCTTTCTGATGTTTTTTAGGAGTTCCCTTCTTGTATTGGCCCGTTTGAGAATTTCCTCATTGGTCTTTTATCTGTCCAGGGAACTTTCAACATTCTTACATATAAACATATAACGACTAAATTAATTGATGTATACAACTAATGTACACAAATAACGGTATTTTTACACATTCACAGAACATCAATGTCAGTGCAAGGTAATGGAGATCCTGAGTGGAAGAATCTTCCAGTGAATCTTCCATATTTCTATGAAAGATGTATACTCAACTATTTTATTTACACATATTGTTGATTGAGAATACAAAACTGTGCCTTGTACAATTATTCTGAACGGGTGGATTATAAAGTACTTCGATTCTACAACCTCAAAAAATTCTGACTGGATGCATGACCCTTCACCGCATAAGAAGAACTTCCAGAACTGTATCTACGAAAGTCAAGATATTCCAGAATTGTATCTATGAAAGTCAGGATCTTCTAGAACTGTATCTACGAAAGTCAAGATATTCCAGAATTGTATCTATGAAAGTCAGGATCTTGCAGAACTGTATCTACGAAAGTCAAGATATTCCAGAATTGTATCTATGAAAGTCAAGATCTTCCAGAACTGTAGCTATGAAAGTCAGGATCTTGCAGAACTGTATGTATGAAAGTCAAGATATTCCAGAACTGTAGCTATGAAAGTCAAGATCTTCCAGAACTGTAGCTATGAAAGTCAAGATATTCCAGAACTGTAGCTATGAAAGTCAAGATATTCCAGAACTGTATGTATGAAAGTCAAGATCTTCCAGAACTGTAGCTATGAAAGTCAAGATCTTCCAGAACTGTAGCTATGAAAGTCAGGATCTTCCAGAACTGTATGTATGAAAGTCAAGATATTCCAGAACTGTATCTATGAAAGTCAAGATCTTCCAGAACTGTATCTATGAAAGTCAAGATATTCCAGAACTGTGTGTATGAAAGTCAGGATCTTCCAGAACTGTATCTATGAAAGTCAAGATCTTACAGAACTGTAGCTATGAAAGTCAGGATCTTCTAGAACTGTATCTATGAAAGTTAAGATCTTCCAGAACTGTATCTATGAAAGTCAAGATCTTCCAGAACTGTATCTATGAAAGTCATGATCTTCCAGAACTGTATCTATGAAAGTCATGATCTTCCAGAACTGTATCTATGAAAGTCATGATCTTCCAGAACTGTATCTATGAAAGTCAAGATCTTCCAGAACTGTATCTATGAAAGTCATGATCTTCCAGAAATGTATCTCCGAATTTCACAACTAGTGGTCTGACTAGTTCCATCTTCCAACTGACAATAAAGCCTCTTGGGGCATTACTTTAGCGCAGCCAAGACCTGGCGTATTCTCACAAGCTGTGGATTAGTGAAACTCACCTCTTCATCAAGCTGGAGACTTCACGGGACAAGTGGTCACCAGAACAGGTAAGGTTATCCAAACTGTTGAAATGTACTACTTATAATCTCGAGATATTCACACCCATAATCGTAGTAAATGTAATATAGTTCGAACATAAGAGGCAAACAACAATGTAAAACATATAGTTGTATACCCACAATTTTAATTTAAAAAGAAACTTTCGAAGAAAGAAAACAGTCGATGTACACAAACATTCGAGTGAAACAAACAAATAAATCAAAACAATGTGCTGGGGTTATTTTTAATGAGCAAAAATTACATTCTTAGATATCAATGACAAATATGGTCGCTTACGACTAAGCATAAAATTAAGCTTGTCACCACAGGGATGAGATAGCAGAGAAAGACTCTGCGAGTGACCAGAATGGACAGAATAAGAAACGATATTACAAGAGAAAGAGTAGGCATTGTGCCAATCCTAAGCTACATACAGAAACAATAAATAAACTGATTTGCCCATATAGAAATAATGTCATGCGATTCCTTACCATACAAGACATATATTAAAAGAGGAGAAGGGACAAGAGTAAGAGGCAGATCTAGAGTAAGATGGTCAGACAACATCAAAGAAACGCTACATCTATTGACAATGACTGAAGCCCCCAAAGGTGCGAGAACCAGTACTTTGTATGTACTTCGATGTCAGAACGTGTACAAGAGAAAGTAGAAAGAGAGAAAGAGAGAAAGAAAGAAAGAGAGAGAGAGAGAACAAGAAAGAAAGAATGAAAGAGAGAGAGAGAGAGAGAGAGAGAGAGAGAAAGAATGAAAGAAAGAAAGTATTCTTATCTAATCATATTCATGTCAGAGAAACAAACTTGTAAAACCAATATTTCTATAAAATACATCCTTCATCTTTTCTTGCTCAGTTATCGAGTGCTGAAGTTGCAGTTCTAGTTCTTCTCGCAGCCTCAGCCATTGACGCTAGATCGTCTTGTAGGAATTTATCCTTAGTCGTCACTCCATCGTTGTCTTGGTCTGCCTCAAACTCTGTGTTCCATTTTTGTTTCCTTTTGTATATGCCTTGTACAGTATGACATCACCAGACATTTCCTCCAGGAGGGAAAGCCATCGTGTTTGTTCTCTTTGTATGTAATTCAAAATGAGTTCTATGGCATCTCTTTCTTTTATTCTATCTATTGTCCTTTCGAGCCGACGACGGCACATAGGGCAGAACCACAATCTCAAAAGCAGAAACCTTGCACGCCAAAATGGCACATATTGCAGAGATCGCTGCTTCTAAAATCTATGGCTCTGTTTCCATAACAATACTTTTTACAATGACAAATTGTCAAGCCATCGATCAACCTCCTTAGTCGCCTCTTACGACATGCCTATTCTTGTATTACCCCGTGACTAATTTTATATAATCTATTCAGCTCGACAGCTTTTCTCAGACATTTCATTACTTTCCCACTGTTTATATGGATCGTTTCCTTCTTTGCTGCTTCTTCAACTTGTTAAACAATCATCATCATCATGTACCGGGCCCGCTGGCGTAGGTGATCATATCTCTCCACAGCTTTCGATCTCGACAGTTATTTATCATTTCTGTTGTTGACCTTCTGCCAAGCCACTCTCTTAAGCTGTCTGGTATTTTTTCTCTTTTCTTCCCTCTATCTCTTCGTCCCTAAATTTTCCAGTTGTTATAATATATTCCACTTGTTCTCTTCTCATTACATGACCAAAAAATGATGATTGTTTTGTTCAGACCATAACGAAGTATATTATATTTCGCCTTTTCTCACTTTAGCGTTTTCCCCATAATTCTTCAGCGATATCAAACAGGATGATTCTGTACTTCTCTCCCTTTCTCCTCAATACTGCCCACTACAGGTGATAGCTGTTGATATACTGTCTCTACTTTCTCTTCTAACTGTACCTTAATGCTTTCTCGTTTCAGATTTTTTATGTTGATTAATTCTTAGTTTGTTTTTTTTAAAGTTGGTTTCTTGTTGTTATTCTTTGTTACGACGTTCCTTGACGCAAGCGCTACTATCTTATTATCTGTATCGCAAAGACCATTGGGGACCTCTCTTGTATCTAGAATGCTGTATCTTCTTTTTGCTCTTGTTAATATATATCTGAATTAAGATGTGATTTCATTCCATTTATACCATATTTAGCGTTTTGAGTCTTTGTAATAAAAAAACATTGTGTCGGTGAAGCCTATATCAGGATCGTAGATCCAATATTTTTTAGTTGTCTATTCTTATTTCTAAAGCTATTTTTAGCTGCATGTTGCCTAAGGGACTTCCATACTCCCAGATCGTATCTGTTAGTACCCAACCTTTTACTGAAGTCTCCCACGTTAAGTTGTGTTATCTACTTTCACTTTCACTATCCCTTCAGACAATCGAGGAAGTTATTATTTTTGTTCTTCTCTATAATTATCATTGCATGTAGCATATAATTGTTGAACGTTTCAGTCTGCTCGCTTATTTTAGTTTTACAATATCTTGTCTGAATGACTTGTTGTCTATCTATACTTGCAACTTGCTATGTCTGACTGACTGTTGATGTCTATACTTGCAACTTACTATGTCTGACTGACTGTTGGTGTCTATACTTGCAACTTGCTATGTCTAACTGACTGTTGATGTCTATACTTACAGGATGCTGTGTTTGACTGACTGTTGATGTCTATACTTGCAACTTACTATGTCTGACTGACTGTTGGTGTCTATACTTGCAACTTGCTATGTCTGACTGACTGTTGGTGTCTATACTTGCAACTTACTATGTCTGACTGACTGTTGGTGTCTATACTTGCAACTTACTATATCTAACTGACTGTTGATGTCTATACTTGCAACTTACTATGTCTGACTGACTGTTGGTGTCTATACTTGCAACTTGCTATGTCTAACTGACTGTTGGTGTCTATACTTGCAACTTGCTATGTCTAACTGACTGTTGATGTCTATACTTGCAACTTACTATGTCTAACTGACTGTTGGTGTCTATACTTGCAACTTACTATGTCTGACTGACTGTTGGTGTCTATACTTGCAACTTACTATGTCTGACTGACTGTTGATGTCTATACTTGCAACTTACTATGTCTGACTGACTGTTGGTGTCTATACTTGCAACTTGCTATGTCTAACTGACTGTTGGTGTCTATACTTGCAACTTGCTATGTCTAACTGACTGTTGATGTCTATACTTGCAACTTTCTATGTCTAACTGACTGTTGATGTCTATACTTGCAACTTGCTATGTCTAACTGACTGTTGGTGTCTATACTTGCAACTTGCTATGTCTAACTGACTGTTGATGTCTATACTTGCAACTTTCTATGTCTAACTGACTGTTGATGTCTATACTTGCAACTTGCTATGTCTAACTGACTGTTGAGGTCTATACTTGCAACTTGCTATGTCTGACTGACTGTTGATGTCTATACTTGCAACTTTCTATGTCCGAATGTACGAGGAAGCATTCGCCCCATTCTTCAATTCTATTCATCCTGAATAAATTAACCAATAGCCTCTGTGAACTTTCTTGCTACTATTTCCTTTTTGTTCCTAGCCCCAATATCTTGATTGTTCTTTCAATTATTTCAATATTTTTCCAAAGCTTGCGGTGTTCAATGCTCCTACTTTTTCACTGTTATGTCTTTAAGTGTTTTAACTTTGGTATGGTCACGTTCCTCTTGATTATCCCGTTGTAACTTGAAATACTTCTTGTAGCGATAAACATGCGAACACAACAAATATTCAAGTCAGGCATTCATATTCATAACCGGATTTCGTTTCCGGTTGTATCCAAGATGGAGATATTATTTTTCTCCGGCTTGGTATATAACCGTTGATCAGAGGTTTAACGAGCCGCTATCGTAAAAACGATTGTGTTAATGAAACATAGACAAGTGCCGGACTGAAGAAAATGGAAAAACAAGCTTGAATTTCAGACACTACATGGAAATACACCAAAGAAAGAAGAGAAGCGACGAGAGCCATGACTAATGTAAAGACAGATCTTGGAAAGGTCCTGGCAAAAGCAACATACAAAGAATTAGACAACAAAGTGAAAAGTTCAGCAAGAAGAGATACAAGAGCTTATATAGACAATTTGGCAGAGAAAGCAGAGACAGCTGCAATTACAGGAGACAGCAGAACTCTCTATACTGTACAAAAGATGCTGACAAACACCTATATACCCAGTGGAACACCAATTCTAGACAAATCTGGATTAATGCTAACAAGAAGCGCAGACATAAAAGCCCATTGGGCGGAACACTTCAAAGAAATTCTTAACCGTCCACTACCCCACAGTTTAATAGATTTTGAAGTTGAAACACCAGCAGCAGAATTAGATGTAAATTTAGATGACTTCACCTTGAGCGAAATATAAACCACCTTAATTAAAGCGTATGGCCAATAACAAGGCTGCTGGAGAGGATAAGTTAACAGCTGAGATTCTCAATACAATTGATAGCCATAATTTAATATATCTCCAGAAAATGTTCAACATCATTTGGAAAGCAGAGAAGACGCCTCATAAATGGAAAAAAAGGAATCATTGTTAAGATTCCAAAAAAGGGCAATCTTAGAGATTGTAACAACTGGAGAGGCGTGACACTTTTGTCAGTTGCCTCAAGGTGATTCTGCAAAATCATCCTAAATAGAATACAGGATTCAATAGATACAGTAATGCGTGAAGAACCGGCAGGGTTTAGAAAAGGGAGAAGCTGCCTTGACCACATTTTCACTCTACGACTTATATTGGAGGAAAACATTGAAAAACAAAAACCTTTTTGTACTTAACTTCATCGACTTCAAAAAAGCATTTGACAGTATTCATCGAGATTCTTTGTAGAAAATTCTGAAGCAATATGGCTTACCATAAAAAAATCATAAATATTATCAAAGACATGTATGATGCACACATGTGCAGTTCGAACAGACGAAAGACTGAGCGAATGTTTCCCAATAGAAACTGGGGTTAAACAAGGATGTATTTTATCGCCCTTGTTATTTGGAGTTGTTATGGACTTCATAATGAAGAATTTCTGCACTGGTAATAAAGGCATCGAATGGATACAAGAAGACCATTTGGAGGACCTCGACTTTGCTGATGACATAGTTCTCATCAGCAGTCAGATAAAAACGATGCAGGAAAACACAAATGAACTATCATCAAAAGCCAGCAAAATTGGGCTTGAGATCAATCATGAAAAGACTAAAGTCATGAAAAGCTTAATTCCAACAGACTACAAAATATACATGGAAAACAAACCAGTGGAAGAGATCGATCGCTTTATCTATTTTGGAAGTCACATTGATCGAGAAGGGGATACGAGCAAAGAAATTAGAATCAGAATAGCTAAAGCAGCAGTGTCTTTCAGAAGCCTTGAAAAGTTGTGGAAATCAAAACTCATCAGCACAAACACAAAACTTAGACCATTCAAATCAAATGTACTATCAACCCTTACGTATGCATGTGAAAGCTGGAAACAAACAAGAGATATAGAAGCAAAGTTGAACGCTTTCGAAAATAAATGTCTAAGGAAAATACTTGGTATAGCGTGGAACGAATTCAAAACAAACGAGAAAATTAGAGAAATCGCCAATCAACCACTAATATCTTCAGTAATAAAGAAAAGACGATGGTCATATGTTGGACATGTGATGAGAAGAGAAAATAACCGAATAGCAAAGCAAGCCCTCATGTGGGAAACAACAGGTAAGAGGAAAAGAGGAAGACCCAGAGAGACACTGAGAAGAACATTGATGAGAGAGGCAAGAGCAGCAGGAATCGGCTCCCTCAATGAGATAGAGCTGATTGCACAGAACAGAGACAAATGGCGAGATTTGATAAAATATCTTTCAAAGAATTGAAGACTGCTGGAACAAAAATTCAGATAAGAGAGGGAGTATCTTGGTCTACTCCCTATGGGCCGGCTACGGCTCGAAAGATCAATAGATAGATAGATTCATATAAGACAAATATATCTACATCAAAAAGATAATATTTTCAAATACATACATTCACGTAAGACAAATATTCATAGAACACAGTTTTGCAAAACAAATACCTTTGTAAATGTAGCTATTAAAAAAATAAAATACGACAACCTCATGTCGTGGATAAATATGCATGATACATTATTTAAGATAGTCTCGTTAGATAAGTACTATTGGACAATAACATTGTATACCACAAATGTTCAAATACTCGTGTCACACGAAATGTCTTTAACACACACAAAAAAACCCACACACTTGTTATGTCAGTAAAATCAATATCCGTAAAGTAAAGCGTTTGACAAAATAAAGAGTTTGATAAAGTAAAGCGTTTGACAAACTAAGTTCAAAGTAAAGTAAAGTGTTTGACAAAGTAAAGAGTTGGACAAAATAAAGAATTTGACAACGTAAAGAGTTGGACAAAGTAAAGAATTTGACAAAGTAAGGAATTGGACAAAATAAAGAGTTTGACAAAGTAAAGAGTTGGACAAAGTTAAGAATTTGACAAAGTAAAGAGTTGGACAAAGTTAAGAATTTGACAAAGTAAAGAGTTGGACAAAGTTAAGAATTTGACAAAGTAAAGAGTTGGACAAAGTTAAAAAATTTGACAAAGTAAAGTCGAAAAAAGTTTTCTTTTGATGTTGAGATGAAAAGGGAAAGAGGGAGGGGGGAGAGGTGGAAGTGGACTTATTAGACGACAGCATAAGGATGACTTGTTCAGTGCAGTCGTCACAAGGTGCTCGGTCAGAGTTTTTATTTCACCCCTACTAGAAAGTAGATATAAGTGAATCTTTATGCCAGAAGTCTATAAGACAGTAAGATAAAAAAAAAATTCAATATTAAACTAAAATGCTTATTTGAGGAAACCACCCGACTAGGTTACCGACGTTCGGACAACCCGTGTTCGATTCCCGTTAGAGGCAGTGGGAGTTGTACTCATGGATGGAAAAAAAATCACCCCCCTCCCCCTTTCCACCGCTTTGCTGTCGACCCAGCCGCTGTCAGAAATTGGTACCAAAGTGGGTTCTCCGGGAAGGTGAGGAATGCCGCCTCGCATCGTGAGTTTCGATGCTTGAAGGGACACTATCCAGAGGTCTTCGAACAATTCTGGATAGGCAGCCGAACACATATGGGTGAAAACTCGCGAGCTAAGACGCCGATTCAAGTCTCGTACTTTACATTTACACTAAGTTGAAGAAAGGAACAGTTGTGAAAGGAAAGTGGGTGTATTTTACCACAGTCGTTATTCTTTGCTACGTTGATCGTGGGACGGACATATAATCCTGCCTTGAAACGACTTGTTCGACAAACTTAGCGGTCATTTTTGGCCCTTATCGGGGTCCCCTCATAATGACACTGGCCTTTTCCTAAACTTGTAGAGTTACCAAATAATGGGAACTACCCCATTTCAACTTCTCATGGCAACTGTCCCTCACACAATGGCCTTTCCGAGATTCGTCCAGCGAAAGAGTCCGCTCTAAATACTTGTGCACGTTATCCACCGGTTTAACACTACTTCCTAGTCCTATACTATCCTTGCACAAACACTAGAAGTCGTGTTTGTAAACAAAAACAGTCGTGGAGATTTGTTCAACAGATTAGAAACAGATCGTCAACACTAAACGAATGTTTTTAAACATTGTTGAGATTAACCCGTAGAAGAATTATCGGAATGTTTTATGACCTCGACAGATGCGGTGTACGCAATGGGTTGATAGTTCTTGTTTAATTCTTCAGTTAACAGATTTTGGAGACTTAAAAGATTTTCGTTAGCCACAAATCTTGCACAAACAACGTTGAGTCTGTGGGATTTCAGCTTCTACATCCCACAGTATGAAGATCATAGCATGAATACTGCCATGTACCCACAAGGTGCTACGATCGATTAAACACTAGTTAGGGAGTTTTCACATGCAAAATGCATTTGAGTAAGTAAAGAGTCCCGTCACCCCAAGTGGTGTATAGAGAATGCGGTGTTAGTGACCATAGTTTTTATATACCTTCGACACATGAGTTTTGAGGTAATGTTGTCGGCATTACGCCCGTGCCGCTTTACTTTCCCAGAAAAAAATCCGCTACCAATTTAAGGATGGGTGAACTCAAAAGCCGTCGATCAGAATCGAACCGGACCTCTTGTCCTTTGTAGTCCAGTTCAAAAACGCATTTGAGTGCTTGAATATTACCTTCTCTACCTACATTTGAGTGCTTGAATATTACCTTCTCTACCTACATTTGAGTGCTTGAATATTACCTTCTCTACCTACATTTGAGTGCTTGAATATTACCTTCTCTACCTACATTTGAGTGCTTGAATATTACCTTCTCTACCTACATTTGAGTGCTTGAATATTACCTTCTCTACCTACATTTGAGTGCTTGAATATTACCTTCTCTACCTACATTTGAGTGCTTGAATATTACCTTCTCTACCTACATTTGAGTGCTTGAATATTACCTTCTCTACCTACATTTGAGTGCTTGAATATTACCTTCTCTACCTACATTTGAGTGCTTGAATATTACCTTCTCTACCTACATTTGAGTGCTTGAATATTACCTTCTCTACCTACATTTGAGTGCTTGAATATTACCTTCTCTACCTACATTTGAGTGCTTGAATATTACCTTCTCTACCTACATTTGAGTGCTTGAATATTACCTTCTCTACCTACATTTGAGTGCTTGAATATTACCTTCTCTACCTACATTTGAGTGCTTGAATATTACCTTCTCTACCTACATTTGAGTGCTTGAATATTACCTTCTCTACCTACATTTGAGTGCTTGAATATTACCTTCTCTACCTACATTTGAGTGCTTGAATATTACCTTCTCTACCTACATTTGAGTGCTTGAATATTACCTTCTCTACCTACATTTGAGTGCTTGAATATTACCTTCTCTACCTACATTTGAGTGCTTGAATATTACCTTCTCTCCCTACATTTCCTTCTGGCTTCTTTCTCAGTTCCTTGCAACTATTGTCAAAAAATAAAAAAGTTGTATATTAACACAAGGGAACATATATAAAAGAAAACATAAGTCAATGGGTAGGAGTATGACTGAGAATAAAAAAAAACAACTGCAATGGTATCCTTAACTGAGATATAGAAGGGTAGAAGCTTAACAATGCATGAAGATTCTCATAAAACTGATGACAAGAACGAACATTTAAAAAAAGGAGAGAGTTGATGGGTGCATCGTTACATGGGCGTGTAACAAAACACAAATCTGCTCACCCACGTAAAGCTGTCATAATACCACTTTTTCGTTTAAAAATGTAATTCACTGAGAAATATAGCTCGTTAAACAGAAATATAAACATTAATAGAAAAATGTAGTAAATATTTTAATGACACCTGCACAAAGGTATATTCAGACTGATTAGAAAATAAAATTATATAGACTCTGAAATATTCTTGTTATTTTCCTTCAAACGTTAACCAATCAAGCCATGTTGCCATCAGAGCTCAGGTCGGAGAAGGAAATACAAGAGAAAATGTCGCCTGGCAAGCCTGTCGTAGTTTACAACCTATGTCACGTCTAAGGACGTTGAGGGATAGGTTGTTATCCGTTTTGATTGATTTAATATTAAAATACAATTCGCACAACTATTAATTAAGCAAGAAAATTCATATATTTCTGCTGTGTCACAACTTTGAACTACTACCATAAGTTATCAATTTAATGAATATAGGGAATATAGTAGACTTAGGGCATCATGTCTGATAAATGTTGCAATATTTGCAAGGTTATAACTAATATGCAACTTTCAGATCAAAATAAACAGAAGTGCCTTTGTCGAGCACAAGTGAAATTGATTGGCTGATTCTCTCTATATTTGAATAACAGATCTGGCAGTCTTTCATTTCTTTACCCCATTTGTTTCATCCACTTTAATTTGTTGTTGTTCTCTTTTATATGTATGTACTTTATAGTATATCATATCAATAGTACAACAGACAAGGAAATCACTGGAGGCTGCAGATTGGTTGTTTTACAGAAGAATGTTGAGAATACCATGGACAGCTAAGAAGAGTAATGAAAACGTTCTGAAAGAGGCCAAAGCAAAAAGAGAGCTAATTTCCAATATTAGTAAGAAACAATCATAATTTTCTTTGTCGTGTAATGAGAAGGGAGCAGCTGGAATATATTATGACAACTGGGAAAATTGAGGAACGAAGAGATATCGGAAAGCATAGAGAAAAATTACGAGTCAGCTTAAAAGAATGGCTTGGCAGAAGGTCAACAATAGAAATGATAAATAACTGTCGAGATCAAGAGTTGTAGAGAAACATGACCGCTTACGCCAGAAGGCATGGTACTTGATGAAGTTGATGATATCGTATCTGACGTTGATTTGGTTTTATTGTTAATGCACTCGCTACCGACCTGAAGGTTTAAAGTTCAAATCCTAGGTGAGACCAAAAAAAAAAAAAAAAGATTTTTTTCGACCTATATTGTTGTTGTTGTTGTTGCGTTCGCCAGCTTTTAACTCTGACGAAGTCCCCAGAGACTAGGAACTGAATTTTGCGTGTTAATCCATTTTTTCCCTGGCAGCCGTGTGCACAGAGGTGCCTCGCCGCACAGGCAGATAACTCCGACTTCGGATGTACTCATGTTTTTTTTCCGTCGATGAGTAAGTGATGTTTCAAGCCGGGCCTCACTGCTGAGATCAGGGGTGGTTGTCGCAGAGAGAAATCATAAATAAAAATTGCCTCGAGACTAACCAGTCCCCCATGCTCTTCGAATATGAGGAAACTGCAACAAGGAACACTTTTCATGCATAGCCTGCAATGGTTCCTGCCACCTATCCACCATATACCAGAAGTTCACGTCCTCCCGAAAGTGATGATCGTCATATTTCTTTAAAAATGTATAGCGCTTGATGATGTTAGGCCATCGTTGTTGACTCCAATTTCGAACATATAAACACACAATTAGTCGTCAGATTATCCCCGTCGCACATCAAACAACAGACCGTAAGATTAGCGTACGGCCGGTCTAGGGAGACACTTGAGGTCTACCCAGGCTTTTAAAATCTATAATTGAGAAAAGGTACCCACCCCTTGAAGCTGAGGATCAGTGGTATGAGGTCATCAACACTTTGTTGCTCAGCGAAAATTTCTATGGGACTACATTTACCTCTCCTATCGTATTTACGATAAGGGTGTATCCAGTTTACTACTTATTTTCTTCATTCGGTCGACAATGACTAATTTGCGTCATCTGTGCTCAAAAGAGCATTGAGTCTGGGTGCGGTGGGGAAGGAAAACGAGTGTAAATTGTGTAAAGTTTCGATTACATAAAGTACCAAATTCTGCACATTTTAGCCCGGTACAACCGACTTTGGCGCACAATGTCTGCATTCACCTACACGTTTTGCACAACTACTTGGGAGAAGTGAAGTATATCTACATTAATTCTAATTCAGTATCTTCTCCCATCAATAGTTGTCTGTAGACCGATTTCCACTCATTCAGTGTCGACAGAGCTCTTTTCTCCCTAACTAAATTTCAAGTGTGTGGGAAAACCCAGTTTTGTAAGCGGGTTTTTCCCTGGCTGACCAAGCTCGCAAAACAACACCTCGTGGCTAAATGCTTCCGGGGTCAAGTTGTGGGGCCTGTGATAGAGGCTGCTCCTTTGTTGACAATAGTGAATACCCACCCTTGTAGAGGAAACTTCGAGGAAGGACTCAATATAGAAAAAACAGATAAATATATACGAGCTGGGTTGTCTAGAAGAGAAAACCACGCCACTAGCTACTGCCGTCCCCACAAACTGTATTCGATCCCCTCTGAAAGCAGTTTGTGAATTGTACTCGTTCGTGGCTGGGAAAAGAAAAATACCCTTGCGGTCGACCTAGCCGCTGGTAGAAATGGGTACCAGGGTGCATACTCTGGGAAGTGAGGAATGACGCCTCCCATCGTGAGTTACGATGCTTGAGGCGACACTAGATAGGAGTCTCCGAACACTTCAGAAAAAACCCGCGTCACTCCGATTCAATGCTTACCTTTTAGTTGTTTGAAAGAATTAGCAGAGAGGGATAGCCAGACATTAAGGACTGGGACGTTCACAAGAAGATGAAAATGGCAACACTGAAAGGGTAACGTAATTTGATTTCTGAAATTAAGGAGAGTGACAGTCAAATGTGGGGAATAATAAGAGGGTTATGGAGAGAGTTAACTGAGAAAGAACAGTCACATGTGAGTGAAGGTGGCAGAGATATAAGAGTGACAGTCCAAAGTCAACTATGATGTCATAAATAAAATTGACTGTGAAACGTCGACCATGGTGACGTAAACGAGCTTGAAGTCAAGGTAAACCCAATGGCGTAATTGAGGTTAACAGTCAAATGTAAACGATTGAGACATAGATAGAAGAGTTTGACAGCAAAGTCTGGGGAATTGTGACAGAAACATGTAAAGCAGAATGACAATTACAAATTGAGGAGAGTGTCAAATGTGAAGAATGTGACATTAAAAAATGAATGCTTAAATGACTGTAACAATCACGAATAAATAATAATAAAAAAAAAAGAAAGAAAGAAAATGAGGTAGATAGTAGATACTGTGCAATCCATTTTTGACAATAAAAACAAGAAAAAGAGTTCTTAAATGTTATGTAGAGCGAGTTTTAACATATGGATGTGAGTCATGGACAATAGGATAACAGACAAGAAAATCACTGGAGGCTGTAGAAATGTGGTTTTATAGAAGAATGTTGAGAATACTATGGACAGTTAAGAAGAATAATGAAAACGTTCTGAAAAAGGCCAAAACAAAAAAAAAGCTAATTTCCAAAATTAGGAAGAAACAAGCATCATTATTAAAGCTATGCAATGAGAAGGGAACAACTGGAATATATTGTGACAACTGGGAAAATTGAGGGACGAAGAGATAGAAGGAAGCAATCGGAAAGATACTAGACAGCTTAATAAAATAGTTTGGCAGAAGGTCAACAACAGAAATGATAAATAACTGTCGAGATCGAAAGTTGTGGAGAGACATGATCACCTAGGCCAGCAGGCATGATACTTGATATGACAGTTAGTTAGTTCGTTAGCTAGTCAATTATATGGCTGGTTAATTATTTAGTAATAAAGTTAGCAGCTATTTAATTATATATTTAGTAGGTGTGAAGAGCAGAAATGTGGATTTAGGAAAAACAGTGGGACAAAGAAGCCATATTCTGCATGAGGACACTAATCGAAACGCACTCAGAAGTAAAGAAACCAATATATGCCTCCTTCATAGACTACACTAAAGCTTTTGATAGAATACACCATAAACAATTTATTTAGAATGCCGTAAACATATACATCTTGATGACACGGACATAGGACTAATATGTAATTTATACTGGAAGCAAACAGCAATAATAAAATATAACAAAGAGAACTCTACATCCATTGATATAAAAAGAGGAGTAAGACAAAGATGCATCCTATCACCAAGCTTGTTCAATCTATACACTGAGCAAATCTTTAAAAACATCTCAGAGATGCCAGGCCTAAACATTAATGGAAAGATAATCAATAACCTAAGATATGCTGATGATACTGTACTACTAGCAGAAAATCCTAAAGATCTACAACAATTACGTAATGAAATAAACATGACAAGCAAAAAATATGGACTAGATATGATATCAAAAAGACTAAAACTGTGATCATAAACAAAGAAGGTACTCAAAACCAACAAGTGGATATCAAAATTGAAGGAATAGACCTTGAGATAGTTCAGAACTATCTTGGACATACTATAACCAGTGATGGAAAATTTACAACTGAAATAAATAAAATAATAGGAATGGCAAAAAGTAATTTTAATGTCATGAAGAACATACTAACATCAAAACAAATAACACCATGACTAAAACTAAGAATAGCAAAATGTTAAATCTTCTCAATATTCCTGTATGGTGCAGAAACATGGACATTAGACAAGAAAACAGAACAGAAAATTGAAGCCTTTGAAATGTGGATTTATAGAAGAATACGTAGAATTGGATGGAAAGAAAAGAAAACAAACGATGAAGTTTTAAAACAACTAAAAATAAAAAGAGAACTACTAAATACAATTAAGACAAGACAAATGAAATTTTTGGGGCACGTTAAAAGACACAACAGCCTACTAAAAGTAATATTGGAAGGGAAAACACAAGGTAAAGGAAATATAGGCATACCAAGACTAACATGGACGAGTAACATCAAACGATGGACAAGTCAATCTATGACAACCTGCACCATCCATCAAAGCAAGAAACAGAGTGGAATGGCGATCCATGGTATCCAACCCCAACCTTCGTTGCGGAGACGGCATTTGATGATGATGATGATGTCATCATAAAAAAATTTGTTACATGAATAAATGAAGATGTCCCCAGGAAACCACATTTCACTCATTCTTGGGATTCATATTTTTATGGAGTGATTCAACTTTGTGAAACGGAACAAAAATATAAATATTTTAGAAGAAACTTTAGAATAGCTATTTAAAAAAAAAAATGCAAATGATATTTTAGCTCATAAACGTTTAAGAGAATTAATATTTCAAAACTGGGCCAAATTGACGTTTTTGGTGTAAAATAATCAAACTTTAACCACAAAAAGCCACTGGTCAACGGTCTATAGCATAAATGAAGGAAAACGTGTTCTGAATCTTGAACCTACTCGGTCTTTCACTTATCATCAACGATAAGAAATAAAGGAAGAGTAGAAAGAAAACGGAAAGAGGGAAAGAAGGTATAAAAAGAAAGAGGTAATGGATGGTTGAAAGGAAAGGAGGAGGGGAGGAAAGAAAGGAAGGATTGAAGAAAAAAGAGAGTGAGGGAAAGATTAAATGAGGAATGCAAGTATGGGGCACACACACACACACAAAAGGATAAAAAGAAAAGAAAGAAGTATAGGGAATGATGGAAAGGAAGGAAGGAAGGAAAAGACGATGGGAGGTGAAAGAGGGAGGGAAGGATAAATAGAAGGAGGAAGAGAGGAATGAAGGCATGCGACACACTTCCAGACTAGTATAACCTCTGTGAAGAGAGTAACAGTTAGTCATTAACAATGAGTTCTTGTACTTGGTGAAAGCACTAACATGCTGTGTAGAGGGCGCCTTCCTCTTTCTCTCACTCGGAGACCGACATTTGTCCTTCACGATTGAAGGGCCTTCAACAGTGTTTGAGGTATTGTTGACGTAATTTTGACGAGGTAATTACTTCCGGATATGGGACGTTCATGAAGAATATCTCCACAGGACCGACTTCTGTCCCAGCGTGTCGCGTGTCTGTGGCCTGACTGACGACTGGGGGGGAAACATTGAAGCATGATCTCATGGGAGACAACAAGTCATCATCTTCTCTGTTGCCCTTTGCTTGTGAAAGCTATAACCATGAGATTTCTCTTCACTGATGACAGTTCGTGTCGACATGGAAGTGCCAGCGTCTGCTCGCAGTATGTTCTTCTTGTAGTAATGAAAGTTGTGTTGTGTTTTTAACTGCTACAACCAATGAAGTACATTCGATGTTCTTATTGGTGATAGTAATGAAGTGATTAATTAATTGTCAAACAGCGTGTACATGAGGTATGCTATCATTGCCGAACATGGACATCATACGAAATTAGACGCACGACAAATGCAGCAAATAAAACAATGAAATATATTTAAAATTGGAATCATGACAGTATAAAAGGCCAAACAGAGAGTAAAAAGCTGCAAACTATCAGTTCCTTCTAGACGTTGAAGGATAGATGTGGATGGGAAGAACAAGAGGTGGATGAGATAAAGGATGAAGAGGAAGATGAAGAGAAGAATGAAGAGGGGGAGGAAAGTTCATGAGGAGGAAAGGAAGAAGAGGAAATGAAGAAGAGGAGAAGAAAATAGAAAAAAGAAAGGAAGAACATTGCATACAACGCTGAAGTACTAATTTGTTTAGACATCTGACCAAACTTGACCAAAAGAAAAGCAAAATGAAACCAAACTTACCTGGACCACAAGCAAATTACTGAATGGAAATACAAAGCAAAAAGACAAAGAAGCAGGAAATGATGAAATCAGTCACTAATTAAATTCAATTTGACAACTCAAAATACATTACTTTTAGCAATATTTAGAAATCTACACATACCTCATATTCGGAACACGTCATGGTACAAGCAGTTCAACAAAAGAGGGCGCGACCGCTACAAGATATTAAACTCTAAGAAGGCACATACCATTATCCCTGATTATTCAATCACTTACAGTTTTCGTAAATAATTTAATGTGAGTTGAAGCTGCCAGCAACTGACTGTCTGTGTCAGAATCAGCGAATTAGACTTGATCAAGACCTCCCCGTTGTTGGTCTGAAAGCAGACAAACCAAACAGGACTAGATAGTAAATATCCAAGAA
This sequence comes from Megaustenia siamemsis, assembly GCA_032433765.1. Lineage (NCBI taxonomy): Eukaryota > Metazoa > Mollusca > Gastropoda > Stylommatophora > Ariophantidae > Megaustenia > Megaustenia siamemsis. Next base: position 64,412,295 of record JAVIAB010000124.1, read on the forward strand.
TATAACCGGTCTTGCACGAAAGTGCAAGACCGCTTATAATAGATATAATGCTATTGAGAAAATACAGGACATCCAGGAGCAGTGGGAAATGCTCAAACAATCGATTCAACAAACATCAAAAGAAGTAATACTAGTGACTAAAAGAATCAACAAAAAGAAATGGATGGCAGAAGAAATATTACAACTAATGGAGGAAAGAAGAAAACATATATGAAAGAAGTACGGACATACAAAATATTGCACAAAGAGATCCAAAACAAGTGCAGAGAAGCAAAGGAAGGATGGTTAAAACAGAAATGTGAAGAAATGGAAAAACAACAAAAGAAAGACTCAAAATGTATACACAATCAGTGCGGATGACACAGTCCAATATGCGGATGACACAGTTTTAATAGCAGAGACAGAGAATGAACTACACGAAATGATAGACATAATAGTAAAAGAAAGAAACAAGAAAGGTCTCAGTCTGAATAGTAAGAAAACAGAAGTAATTGTTATATCGAAGAAAAAATCACCACCATCATGTAGCATAAAAATAAACGAGACAAATCTGAAACAAGTGCAACGTTTCAAATACTTGGGCACGATAATAACATCAGATGGGAGATGCACTACAGAAATAAAAAGCAGAATAGCTCAGGTCAAAATGGCATTTCAGAAAATGAAAAATCTTATGCAACAAATCTATGTCAATAAAAATGAGAAAGAGAGTTCATCGGTGCTATATAGAACCACTTCTGACCTATGGAAGCGAATCAAGGACAGTAGACAAACAAATAAAAATACGATTAGAGGCCACAGAGATAGGATTTCTCAGAAGAATGTTGAAAGTTCCCTGGACAGCTAAAAAGACCAATGAGGACGTTCTCAAAGAGGCCAACACACAAAGGGAGCTCTTAAAAAACATCAGAAAGAAGCAATCAACATTTTTCGGGCACATCATGAGAAGAGGAAAGTTGGAATACTTGGTTACAACTGGCAAAATAAAAGGAAAGAGAGATCGCGGGCGACAAAGAGAGAAAATACTGGATAGCTTGATGTCGTGGCATGGAAAACAGTCAACAACTGAAGTCAAACAAATATTATATCTATCATTTCTTGTAGTTCATTCTCTGTCTCTGCTATTAAGACTGTGTCATCCGCATATCGCAAAGTAAAGAAATAAGAATACCAACCTTAAAAACAGGCACTGATTCGACATTAATTGTCAGCACATAATTACGATAGCTCCTTAGGTTGTATCCGACCCACCACATTCAGTACTTCAGTCGCTATTTGGGGTATGGGATCAAAGGAGTTCAACTCTACAGGCACGAGACAGATCATTGTCTGTGCCCCTTTGATTTCAGCGAGGCCAGGTATTAATGAACTCTGTTGTAAACTGCTCCCTAGTTGGTTAGTTGATTGCTTGGATGCCGGTAACAAAAGACAGTGATACTGTAAGTGGGTTTATTGTCCTGATGCCACTATTGTCACAAATTGCTTACAACTTTGTAACCGCCGGCCACCGGTCCTGTTATGATCGTGTTGACTTTCATGTTAAGTATCCCATAGAAACGGTTGGTGGGCTACCAAGCTGGGTCATCTTGATTGTCATAAACAAAATACAATTATACTAGAGGTCAAGGCTGAGATCTTAAATAATAAGTGAAGTTATTCGTGGTATTTGTATTTCGTCGTTTTGTTGTACAAGGACTGAAACTGAGAAAGGTTAAGTTACAGCAATTCAATACTCCTGTATGGGGCAGAAACATGAGCACTAAGCACGAAAATAGAGAAGAAATGTGAATTTATAGAAGAATGGGAAGAATTGAGTGGAAAGTAAAGAAAATAAATAATGAAGTTTTCAAACAGCTTAAAACAAAGAAAGAAATATTCAACACACTGCGAACAAGACAAGTGGATTTTGTTTTTGGCACAATAAATAATTTAAATGGTTATCATGAAAGGAAAATAGAAAGTGAACGAGACGAGGCTGACAAAGACTAATGTGAACTAGCAACATTAATTGGCAGCAACAATCTGTGGCACCATCGATGTAAGAGACAAGGTTTAGATCAGGGGTGGCCAAATGGCGGCCCGCGGGCCGGATGCGGCCCGCCAGCCTAGTTTTCTTGGCCCGCGAAGCTCCACGGACTTACTTCATTTTTTACCCCTAATAGCGGATTTCTCCTGGTTTTAATCCGTGTCGGAGTTAACTCTTCTATCGTTCAAGTATACACAATTTGAAAATCTCTGTCAATTTCTCGCAACAGCTAGATTGGCAACATAATTTCAAATAACACACACACACACACACACACACACGCGCGCACGCACGCACGCACGCACGCACGCACACACGCACACACGCACACACGCACGCACGCACACACGCACACACACACGCACAGCACACACGCACAGCACAGCACAGCACAACTAATGGTGCCGACAATATTCAAAGTCTTTGCTTCGAGTTGGTACCGCAAAGTTGCTTTATTGTCAGTGCGGTGATAGCGTCAGATCTTTGGCTCAACATTTGTCGTCTGGACTTGTGGTGGCTCTTTCATTTCGCGGTAAGGGGTTAATGAGGTTGGGAGGGACAGGGGTGAGGGGACTTCGTAGCTCTAATTCTGTCTTTGAAGTTACATTCAAAATGTTTCACTGTTCGCCTTCATTCCCTTTGATCCCATCGTCTTGTCTTGTCCATAAAATGACTGCAACGTGTTTATTTGGTCACAATCTTTTGATTTCATTGTCAAACACAAGTCTGTGTATAACTGTCAAATCTGGACTTATTTTCGATAGTGGACCAACATTCTGTGACTTTTAACTTTGATGTGAGATTTTGTATTAAATCATGTTAAAACGTAGAAAAGTTGATTGTGAAAATCGCATATTTAAACCTGAATGGGAATTAGATTATTTGTTCATCTTCAATAAGGATAGTAAACCTCAGTGCTTAATTTGCGTTCAAGTGTTAGCCGTTTTGAAGGAATATAATTTAAAACGGCACTATGCCACACATCATCAAAACATGTATGAGAAACATAGCATTGAAGCTAGGAAGCTTTTGGTTGAACAGCTGAAGACAAAGTTGAATCAGCAGCAAAGTATGTATACAAAGGGCAATAAAATTAAAGAGTCATCGATCATTGCATCATATACAGTTACCTATGAGCTTGCAAAATCTAAAAAACCCTTTACTTACGGAAATTTTGTGAAGAAATGTGTGATTCAAATGGCAATGGCATTCGGTCAAGAAAAAATAGCCAAAGAATTTGAATCTGTGCCTCTTTCAAAACAAACTGTAGCCAGAAGAACAGAAGACATCAGTCTGCAACTGTCTCAAAGTTTAAAATCTTGTATTGAAAACTGCTCATATTTTTCGCTCGCGATTGATGAAAGTACTGACATCACTGACACTTGCCAGCTTCTTATTTTTGTTAAAGTTATCCAGGAGGATTTTACTGTTATTGAAGAATTGTTGAAAGTTTGCTCTTTGCATGACACTTGTAGAGGGACAGACATATTTTCTGCAGTTCATAGTGCCGTAGATGAAGTAGGTGGTTTTGGAAAGTTGTCTGCAGTGTGTACTGATGGTTGCAAAGCTTTTATTGGTTCAAATACTGGTTTTGTTGGACTTCTAAAGCAAAACAAAATTAACGTACCTACATTGCATTGCATAATTCATCAAGAGGCCCTTTGTGCAAAGTCCATAAATCTAAAAGACACCATGGCTACTGTTGTGAAAATAACAAATTTGATAAGAGGAGGACACCTTCACAGGAAGTTTTTATCATTTTTAGAGGAAGTAGATTCTAGCTACGGTGATCTCCTGCTTTATACAGAAGTAAGATGGCTTAGTCGAGGGAAATGTTTAATAATATTTTTTGAACTGAAGAATGACATTTATGACTTCCTGCGAGAGAACTTACCATGCTCCATTGATCTTCAACATGCACTCAAAGACATTAATTTCCTTCATAATCTGGCATATCTCACAGACATCACACAACATTTGAACATATTGAATTTGCAGCTACAAGGGGAAAAGCAAACCATTTTTCAATTGATGGGATATGTTGATGGTTTTAAAAAAAAGCTGAATCTATTTAGACTTTCTTTGCAAAAAAATGATCTGTTCCATTTTTCAAGTTGTAAGCAGTTGTTGTCAGAGATAGAAAGTGCAAACTTCAGTAAGTACGCAGCTGACATTGAACATTTGATTTGTGAATTTGATCGACGATTTCAAGATTTTGAAATGTTTCGTCCGCAAACGGAACTTTTTAATAACCCAATTAAGTGCACAGTGGAGTGCCAGCCATCAGATCTTCAACTAGAGTTGTGTGACCTTCAGTGTGACCCCTTCCTCAGTACTGTAAAGGCATTAGGAGCTGACTTCTGGAAATTGCTACCAAATGAACGTTACCCGTGTCTGAGAAAATGGGCACTAAAGATGTGCTCTATATTCGGCAGCACATATCTCTGCGAGACAACATTCTCTTCCATGAAGTTAATTAAATCTAAGACCAGGAACAGAATGACCGATTCGACATTGTCCCATACTCTCCGAATCGCCACGTCAAAAATGGAAGTGGACTTCAAATCTCTGGTGGAAAGCTGTGACAAGTCACAATCGTCGCACTGAGACATTAAAGGTAATTTTAAAATGAATAATTAATGGATTTGTTACAAATCAAATATGTAGTCAAAGTGCAAGCATTATTTATATATTACTATATCGCATAGGTCCCTACTGTCATTTTTGACGATATTCTTAAGTGTGGCCCGCGGGTCTTGGCCTTGGCTTTAATCCGGCCCTCGGGCAACCTCAAGTTGGCCACCACTGGTTTAGATGGTGGTCCATGCTAGCGATGACGCACAAACGGATGATGATAACTTTCATTAATTCTTTGTAACCATGAGATAAAGGAGGGAGCCGCGTTAGCTCAGTGGTTAGTGAACTGGACTACAAAGGACAAGAGGTAGAGTTCGATCCCAACCGACGGCTTTCGGTTCACCCAGCCTTAAATGGGTACCGGATTTTTTTCTGGGAAAGTAAAGCAGTACGGGCGTAATACCGACCACATTACCCCAAAAAGCATGTGCTGAAGGTCTGTAAAATATAGGGTCACTAACACAATATTTCCCTATACGCCACTAGGCGTGACGGGGTTACTTTACTTTACTTTTTTTTTTATACAAGGAACCACTGGAATCGAAAGTCTAGATATGTGATTTACACAAGAATTGGAAGAGTGGACCCAGAAAAAAACAAATAGTGGCATTCTGAAGTAATGACAATGGCGAAAGAATTATTGAACACAATCAGAGGAAGATAAAATAAGATACTTTGGACTATAAAAAGCATAACAACATTCTGAAAGTTATCTCAAGGAAAAGTACATTAACTCTTTCAGTACGGAAGGTTATTATCAATTTAACGGTAGCGATTTCAGCGACAAAATGTTTCAGGTTTTAAATATGAATCTACATGTTTATATTTATTTAACACTTAACATATTATATATGAATTTGTAGATAATTGAACAAGGAATTAGATTTTACCATTACCAAGATGATACAAGACATATAAAAAGAATATGGTTTGATAACAGTTTACAGTAATCAAATTGAGAGTGACGCACTGAGCGGTTAAATGTACTTGATTGAAATCGGCATGGCGCATGGTGCTTCGAAACGTTCGGAAAGAGTTAACTAAGAAGGAGAAACAACTGCAGGCAAAGATTCAAATGGACTGATGATGACAAGTAGTTGACTAGGAAAGCAGTTCTAAAAGATATCATCAAGGCAATATACAGAATATAATGGCGTTCTATGGTAGCCAAACTTTGTTGCAAACGCGGCACTTCATGGCGATGATAGACACTGACCATACGAACGAGAGACCACCACGGTGTTGACCTCACGTCATTTTCCAGACATCCTCTACACAACTGCTGTGTGCGTCAGAATAAAGGGTAGATATTAGTTTTTACCTTAAATAATTGCATTGAAATGCTTCATTTTGAAAACAGTCAAAAAGTTGATATAACTCCTTTGTGTTACTGACATTACCTTTAGTTAATCCCTTGTTTGCAGCCTGCTGTGTTTATGATTGACTTGTTTACAATGTGAATGCTCGTCACGAACAGCTCAAAAGTTTGTACTAGACACCTTGAAGCTCAACCGCTTCCTAGAAATAATTGTAGCTGTGAGAACGTGCGTCGTGTACCTCATGGCAATCTCTTCCAATTATTCCTTCTGGTTGCCGCCAAATACAAACGGATTACGTTCAGGTCGATTTACTTCTGACCCTCAGCGAAGAGGGCGAATTCTCAGACAGTTAGAAATAAAACAATTTTAGTTTCTCCACATAAAGTGAGGAGTCCACACAGAATAGTAACAGTGATTTGGATTTCAGGAATGCAGTTTCAGGATACGGGAATTAAAAACGTGGACTTTATTGAACTATACGTTTGCAAGGTTTGCTTTTTCTAGTTTGTATCTACTTATTCAAAAAGTTATTGTTCTTGTGTATGGCGAGTCACGGTACAGCAGTGGTTAGTAAAAAAAAAAAAAAAAGTAAAGTACCCCAGTCACGAAAAGTGGCGTATAGGAAATATGGTGTTAGTGACCATAAATTTTACAGACCTTCGACACGTGATTTTTGGGGTAATCTGGTCGGTATTACGCCCGTGCCGTTTACTTTCCCAGGGAAAAAAATCCGATAAAGGCTGGGTGAACCGGAGCCTTCGGTTGGAATCGAACACAACCTCTTGTCCTTTGTAGTCCAGTTTACTAACCACTGAGCTATCGCGGCTCCCAGCAATGGTTAGTGTATTGGTCTACTGAGGGCAAGAGGTCAAGACCGATCCCAATCGATGGCTTATTTATTAATTCAGATTACTTGTGAACAGCTGCCCTACCTATGTTTTCACATTATTATTAGCGGTCTTCACTTACCGGGCAGGGATCACACTTCTTGTGTGGACCTCATGACGATGTCTTCATAAGGTTCTGACATAAGCTAAGCAGAAATGTGTCTATGTAATCGTCTTACGGGCATCTATTGTCTTGTCACACTGACAAAGATCAGAAGATCAGGCCGAAACGTTTATTAAAATTGACTGTCTGCTTTTTTAGTAAACCTGATGTATATATTTTTATGTTTATTTTTCTTCATTCGGCCTTAATGAGAATGCGATTTTTGTTAATGGAAGAGAGACATATGGACGTAGTGCTGACCACACTAGCCAGATTGTGTCAATTGGGCAACATCACCAACGAGGAAATGCGCAACAAAATCAAACGATCCATCGAACCAATTAAGGACTTCTGTGAACGGTAAAAGGAACAAAAATAAAATCGGTATGGATATTATAAGATTTACAGGAGATATAAAAAGAGTACCATGGACAGCTAAGAAAAGTAATGAAAACGTTCTGAAAGAGGCCAAAGCAAAAAGAGAACTAATTTCCAATATTAGGAAGAAATAATCATAATTTTTGTTTGCCATGTAATTAGAAGAGAACAGCTGGAATATATTGTAACAACTGGGGAAATTGAGGGGCGAAGAGATAGAGGGAAGCAAAGAGAAAGATACTAGGCAGCTCAAGAGAAGGGCTTGGCAGAAGGTAAACAACAGAAATGATAAATAACTGTCGAGATCGAAAGTTGTGGAGAGACATGATCACCTGCGCCAGCAGGCCCGGTACTTGATGATGATGATAAACAGGGTACAGTAACAGTTGTTGTTGACGGAATGCCACGAAGGATGCGGGCAAACTGTCCTTTGACTCATTTGATGTGGCGGGTCGTAATGGCTTTCTTAACATTCCCGGCTCTTACTAGAAAAATTGGAGTTCGTCTATCCCAGGCTACGCTGGGAAACTACTAGTCCAGTCCAGAGGTACTGCAATACTGGGTCCTCTATATCAGCAACAGCCAAGCACTACAGGGAACACGGCGATCCTAGCTTCTGTTAGCCAGTCTGGTTTGACGCAGACTGTTACCAGGGGAGACCACGAGGAGATAGAACTGATAGGTCTTGGTCAGCTGATGGTGCGCCGCCCCTGCTATTGCAACCGCAGGCGTTTCTGCTTCCCCGGCACAGACAACAGACAACAAGGCAAACAGAGTGGAATGTGGGACGATAACATCAGAGAGTAGATAGGAGTAGCATTCATCCCATCTCACTCGTGAAGGTTTTAAGGAAATTCCGAAGATCTAACCTTCTCTAAACACCGTGATTGTTACGGGACTGGATATTGAACACCATATTTCCTATACTCTACGAGGTGTGTCCGAGTTCTTTCTTTCTTTCTTTCTTTCTTTCTTTCTTTCTTTCTTTTTCTTTCTTTCTTTCTTTCTTTCTTTCTTTCTTTCTTTCTTTCTTCTATCTTTCTTTCTTTCTTTCTTTTTTTTCTTTCTTTCTTTCTTTCTTTCTTTCTATCTTTCTTTCTATCTTTCTTTCTTTCTTTCTTTCTTTCTTTCTATCTATCTTTCTTTCTTTCTTTCTTTCTTTCTTTCTATCTTTCTTTCTTTCTTTCTTTCTTTCTTCCCTCCTGTACGTATGACTATAACCATTATATGCTGACACTGCCCAGTAACGTATTGTATTATTGTGTTATTGTGTTATTGTGTTATTTTGTTATTGTGTTATTGTATTATTGTATTATTGTGTTATTGTATTATATTATTATTGTGTTATTGAGTTCATCATCGTTGTACTCCGAACATGTCCATAGGTGCTCAGATCCCCTCCTCAGCAAGTCCCGCAGTGTCCACCGACTGATGACTCTATGTTGGTTGATTAGTCTTCTTTCACGCCCACTAAGTTTCTCATTTCTGGCTGAGCCCATCTTAACTCCCATCTCTATCATTCGAAGGAGTGATGTGGACTCATGGTTGTCATAGTCCTGTGTCCTTTCTACTTTCCAGAAAGCAGTGATGATGTCCGCCCGATTTATTGGTTGACCGTCCTCAACAATAGCGCAGCTAGCCAACCTGTCCGCTCTTTCCCCCCCCCCCCCCCCCCAGTAACGTAATGATCACGCTTAATCAAATTATTTTAGAATATTAACAAATAAAGTGTTGGGGGGGGGGGCAGAAACCGTAATATACCCCTAATATACAGCATAAGGACTTTGTCCCTAGTCTATCAGTTGACTTGGATAGCTCAGTGGTTAGTGAACTGGACTACAAGGACAAAGATTCACTTTGATTCAGACCAAGCTCGATCCCAATCAACGTCTTCTAGGGTCACCTTACCTTAAATGGGTACCGGCTTATTTTGTGGGGGAAAAGCGGCGCGGGCGTAATACTGGCCACATTAACTCCCAAAAATAATGGGCCGAAGGTCTGTAAAAAAATAGGAACACTAACACCATATTCTCTATACGTGCAGACGTGGCTGACGTGGGTCCAGTATTTTTATTGGTGCGACTGACGAATCTTCCAGTTAAGTAGAATTTTGTCTAAATTCAAGAGAGTTATAGCAGGAACAGGGGTGGACTAGGAATCAATTCAGAGGAAGAGGTATGTTTACAGCACTCAGAAAAAAATGACAAATAATCAACAACAGAAAAAAAACAAAGAACAATATATAGTACTAATCAGGATCGAACCCGTACTCCTTGGCACAGCGCCTTGCTACGAAAAGCCAAACGCTCACCTACACCTGTACCACATTTTAGCTTTTCGTGACAAAACGCTATGCCAAGGAGTACGAGTTCGATTCTGCTTATGATCGAACAAACAATATATTGTTCTTTGTTTTGTTTTTTCTGTTGTTGATTATTTGTATTTTTTTCTGAGTGTTGTAAACATAGTGGGTACAAATAATAATACATAAATATTATTATTTGTACCCAGTATATAACCACTGGGAACTACTATTCGTGCTGTTTCGTCCAATAAATGTTTGTCTACAACACAAGTATTCAGCCCTACTGGGAGATACTTGCATTAATAGGAAAGTACAAATATACAATTTATTTCCGGTCTGTGATCGTTACCCTATGCTATAGTCATTGAGATCGCCTTTCGTGCAGGACACTGCTGCAATACCCAATTTTTTTAGTTGGCTGTGTGGCAGTGTGCCAAGCGTTCGGCTTCTCGTGGCAAGGCGCGGTGCCACTGAGTACGGGTTCGATCCCACTTCGGACCTTATATTGTTCTTCGTTTTTTTCTATTGTTGTTTGTCTGTCAATTTTTCCGAGTGCTAACACATACTTCTTTGTTCTATTATTCCCTGTTGTAAACATACCTCTTCCTCTGAATTAATTCGCTCATTATCGCCTCGGAAGTTTCCCTCTATAATAATATTCATTTGTTATTGTCTCTCGTGGACTTGGAAACCGCCCATCAGGATCGAACCCAACTTCTTGTCCTTAGTAGGCCAAGGCTGCAGATTTATCACGAACACCATCGGAATCTTCATCTCGCTCTCCTCTTTTACATTTATCTATATCTCTCTGAAACTGGTCATTAAATGAACCAAACGTTATTTATTAAATATTTAAGTTTCGTTCTAAATCTCTTATACCACCTGTCCCTGATGAAAGACTGAGTTCTCCTCTAGCTTCCAACATCTGTTGCTCTGAAAGCAGGCGTTCACTTGAGAGTCCGACCAACCGTAACAAAGCGATTTTATTTCTGGCTGATCTATTGTCTGCTTGTCTGTCACCAGATCGTCTTCAGGTTTTCCCCAGGTAATCCATATCCGGTGTCCTTTGAGACTATGACTTAATGTTACGCTGCCGATCCTGGACGTGTGGCGCTGTCACTGAAGGCGGGTCCGAAGATGACAGCTTTCTCTTGTGTTCCGGGAGAAACCCGCAGACAGCTCTCACACCAAAAGATGTACTGACGAGAAGTGAAGGTCGTACACTTCAATCCTCAACCAATGCTATGGAGTATACCTTTACTTTTTACTTCTCTTCAATGTAGAACTTCTCAGTTATATGTTGTTAGATTGCAGGAAAATGTGATTTGGAAAATAAAACAAAAGCAGCTTTACAAAAAGAAAAGAAAATGAGGAAGATACTGTGCAATCCATTTTTGACAGTAGAAACAAGAAAAAGAGTTCTTAAATAGTATGTAGAGCGCGTCTTAACATGGTTATGGTTATGTAAGGACCCGGTATTACTGCAAACGAAATAAAATCCATAATTGCTCAACCGCCCGTGCTAGTGGAATCATCCCAACTATTATCTCATCTCCCAAACAAAGAAAGGTAACTGTAGTCCCATTCATAGCAGTCTCAGCACACGCCAAAAGATATAAGGCGAAACCTCGCAGAAAGTGAACACAGCCAACGGTTCCCTGTCATATGATATCACCATTCATCGTAAACAATCGGAATATCGAAATACGATCAAAACAGGTGAAACGCACAGCTCACAGTGTGCACAGATCACTTAACTCACTAGCTCTTGCAACAAGCCGGACTTGAAATATGAGGAAACTGCAACAAGGAACACTTTTCAGACATAGCCTTTAATGGTTCCTGTCGCCTATCCACCATATTGACCGGAAGTTCACGTCCTCCTGAAAATGATGATTGCCATATTTTTTTCAGAAATGTATAGCACTCGTATAACAAACAGACAAGAAAATTACTGGAGGCTGTATAAATGTGGTTTTACAGAAAAATTTTGATAATACCATGGATGACTAAGAAGATTAATGAAAGCGTTCTGAAAAAAAACACAGAAATACAAAGCAAAAATACCGTTAATTTCCAATATTTGGAAGAAACAATTATCCTTTTATTGGCCATGTAATAAGAAAATAAATGGGGCACTGGTTGGTGTCGAGGCAAGACGCCGGCCTCGAGACAGAGAGGTTGTGGGTTCAAATCCCGGCTGCACCATTTGGGATTTTTATTTATGATTTCTCTCTGAGGCAACCACCCCTAGTCTCAGCAGCGAGGCCCGGCTTGAAACGTCAAATACTCATCGACAGAAAAATATGAGTACCTCAGAAGTCGGAGTTATCTGCCTGTGCGGCGAGGGACCTCTGTGCACACGACTGCCAGGGAAAAATGGATTAACACGCGAAACTCAGTTCCTAGTCTCTAGCTGGCGAACGTAAAAAAAAATAAGAAGAAGGGAACAACTGGAATATATTGTAACAACTGGAAAAATTGACGGACGAAGAGATAGAGGGAAGCAAAGATAAAATATACCTGACACCTTAAGAGAATGGCTTGGCAGAAGGTCAACAACAGAAATGATAAATAACTGTCATGATCGAAAGTTGTGGAGAGACATGATGACCTACGCCAGTAAGCTTGATACTTGATGATGATGTTGAGTGGTTAAATCTTTGAGAAGAAGCTGATGGAATTCATTGAACTAGTGATGACACAGACATTTAATCTCCTGACATTAATGATTTATTACTAATATGACTATTATTCTATTTACTAAATTATTGTAAAATGTGGTACAGGAGTAGGTGAATGATTTAGTAGTAAGACACAACCATCTTCAGAAATACACCTGCTGGCAACCATAATTATATGGCGTCACTATTCAAGATTTACCTTTCGAACTATAGATGTCTTTGCAAGGCTGACAGAATCATATCCAACAACTCGTGCTGAAATCGGATGTGTTGGGCCGAAGGGCGCAAATATCACAGTTATACTGCAAACCACAACACAACGCAGGCACGCCCACTTAACGTCCTTTTAAGGGCGGATGATGAAGAGGTATACTCCTTTAGTCATCGGGCGAACGCAAACAAGCATATCCAACAACTGACCCTGCTCGCAAAGCTGAACATAGACTAGTGACGTCCACCTAGTAGGGATACAAGCAGGCCCATCTCCAATGGTGGCTGTGGGTAAGATATCAGCTTCTGGAAAGAAGGGTGCCGGGTTCGGATCTCGTATTTGGCGGTGCGAATTTTTATATTCGGGTCTGGATCAGTGAGCAGAAACTGGTTAAGATTATACTCACCTCCCGACCTGATTCTGGAAATAGACCAAGCAGTCCGGTAAGACGGATAGGTATTTAAGAGGGTAGTTTTTACGGAGCCGATTTAGCTCAGTGGTTAGTGAACTAGACTACAAAGGACAAGAGGTCGAGTTCAATCCTAATCGACAGCTTTCGGGTCCACCCAGTCTTAAATGTGTACCGGATTTTTTCTGGGAAAGTAAAGATCCCGGGTATAATACCGACCACATTACCCCAAAAATCATGTGCTGAAAGTCTGTAAAAATTATGGTCACTGACACCATACTCTCTATACGCCACTTGGCGTGACGGGGCTCTTTACGTTACTAACTCATTACTGCAAAAAATGTCATTCTGAATTGTATAATGTGTTGTTTTGGAGATATAAGAGTAGATAATGTCGATTGCTCCAAATGAACGCAAGGAACACAAATGTACGATTATGTAGCGTTTTTTGTTGCTTTTGTTAAGGAAGAGCGTCGCAGAAGGGTAGCCATCGACAAACTCAGAAACGGGAGATACACCAAAAGGGATTAAGAGAATATGAAGACAATAACGGCCTTGTTCGATTATCATGTATATTGCTTGCTTGCTTGCGTTCGCCCGATGACTTAAGGAGTGTACCTCGTCATCATCCGCCCTTAAAAGGACGTTAAGTAGGCGTGTCTGCGTTGTGTTGTGGTTTACAGTATAACTGTGATATTTGCGCCTTTCGGCCAAACACATCCGACTTCAGCATGACATTTTTGAGTATCGGATTTTCTTCCCTCTTCGATCCCTACTCGCTTGGCCAGACTAGACAGGTTAGTCTGTTACTAGAGGCACCACGGAGAGGTGAAGCCGGGTCTTGATGGTTCTGGTTCACCGATCCTGGCGCAAGCTGTCAGCTGTGGATCCCTGACAACTTCCAGCTCTGGTGCTGGGAGGCACGCCTTCGCCTCCATCATGTATATATTTATTTCTTGTTTGTTTATCTTGTGTATTTATTTCTTGTTTGTTTATCTTGTATATTTATTTCTTGTTTGTTTATCATGTGTATTTATTTGTTTTGTTCATCACGTGTATTTATTTATTGTTTGTCCATTATGTGTATTTATTTGTTTGTTTATCATGTGTATTTATGTGTTTGTTTATCATCATCATCATCATCATCATCATGTGCCATACCGGTTAGCGTAGGCTATCATGTCCTTCCACAATCTTCTATCTACAGTGCATCGTATCAGTTCTGTTGTTGACTGTTTTCCATGCCCTGACACCAAACTATCCAGTATTTTCGCTCTTTGTCGTCCGCGATCTCTCTTTCGTTTTATTTTGCCAGTTGTAACCAAGTATTCCAACTTTTCTCTTCTCATGATGGACCCAAAAAATGTTGATTGTTTATTTCTGATTTTTTTTTATTTTTTAATTTCCTCATTGGCTTATTTAACTGTCCAGGGAACTTTCAACATTCTTCTGAGAAATCACATCTCTGTGGCCTCTAATCATCGTTTAGTTTGTTTGTCTACTGTCCATGATTAGCTTCTATAGGTCAGAATTGGTTCTATATAGCAGCGATGTACTCTCTTTCTCACTTCTATTGACATAGATTTGTTGCATAAGATATTTTTTTCATTTTCTGAAATGCTATTTTGGCCTGGGCTTTTTCTGCTTTTTACTTCTGTGGTGCATCTTCCATCTGATGTTATTATTGTGCCCATATTTGTTGACACGTTGCACTTGTTTCAGATTTGTCCTGTTTATTTGCTGCATGATGGTGATGATTGTTTCTTTGGTGTGACCATTGCTTCAGTTTTCTTACTATTCAGACTGAGATCTTTCTTGTTGCTTTCTTTTACTATTATGTTTATCATTTCTTGTAGTTCATTCTGTGTCTCTGCTATTAAGACGGTGTCATCCGCATATCGCAAATTATTTATGTTGTGACTGTTGACTTCAATTCCTTTTTTGTCTACTATAGATTTCATAATATGTTCACTGTAAAGTGAAAACAAATCCGGTGACACAACACAGCCTTGTCTGACTCCTTGCTTTATATATTGGAGTTGTCCTGTTTGGTTGCTACTTCGTATAACTGCTGTTTGTTGCCAAACATGTTTTTTTATGATTCGCAGATCCTTGCCATTAATGTTTAATTTCTCCAGCATATTGATTATTTTCACATGCTTTACTTTGTTAAATTCTTTTGTGTAAATAAAGCACATATATATATCTTTCTTTACCTTCTTAGCTCTTTCAATCAATGTTCTTAAGATGTATATTGCATTAATGGTGCCCTTTCCTTCCACAAATCCACATTGTTCCTCACTTATTTCTGGTTTTATTTTAGTCCTTACACGTCTCATGATGATTCTTAGTAAAAATTTCGTCAAATGGCTCATGAGACTAATAGTGCGATGGTCTTCACAATCAGTGGCGCCTGACTTCTTCGGTATGGCTACAAAGATAGATTTTAGTAGATCTTCGGGTATGTGTCCTGTGTTATATATGTCATTGAGTAATTTTGTTATGACTTGTACTCCTAGCTCTCCTAATGCATTTATCTCTTCGATTGTTATATTATCGGGACCTGGAGCTTTGCCTCTTTTCATGTGTTGAATTGCCTCCTCCACTCCACTCTGTATTATTGGTGGTCCTGTGTCTTTTTGTTCATCATGTGTATTTATTTATTATTTGTTTATGGTATGTATTTATTTTTTGTTTGCCTATCGTGCGTATTTATTTGTTTGTTTATCATGTGTGTATATTAGTTTGTTTTTAATATGTATTTATTTCTAGTTTCTTTATCATGTGTATTTATTTGTTTGTTTATCATGTGTATTTATTTCTTGTTTGCTTGTCTTGTGCATTTATTTATTTCTGTTTGTGCAGAAACATGGAAATTAAATGAGAAACCAAGCAGAAAATGTCATCCTTGGATCTATAGAAACATGGAAATTAAATAAGAAACCAAGCAGAAAATGTCATCCTTGGATCTATAGAAACATGGAAATTAAATAAGAAACCAAGCAGAAAATGTCATCCTTGGATCTATAGAAACATGGAAATTAAATAAGAAACCAAGCAGAAAATGTCATCCTTGGATCTATAGAAACATAAAAATTAAATAAGAAACCAAGCAGAAAATGTCATCCTTGGATCTATAGAAACATGGGTAGAACTGGATGATGAAAAAAAAGACAACCAAGAAAGTTTTGAATGATGAAAAAGAATAAAGAATTACCTAACACCATTGTGTTAATATTGAAAAAAAGATAGCTGAAATTTGTTGGACCTGTGAAGAGACATAATACCCATCTTGAAAGGGAGGGTACAAAGTAGACAAGGCAGAGGCAGACCAAGACTTAAGTGGACTGATAACATTACAAAGTGGACAAGTTAACCTATGGCAATATCCACCATCAAGACAAAAGACGGAGTAAAATGCGCGCTCCATGGTAGTCAACCTTTGATGTGGAGACGGCACAAAATGAAAAAAAAAATTTTTTATTGTTTGTTTATTGTTTATCCTGTATATTTATTTTATTGTTTACTTTCGTACACGCTCGCATTTTAAGACTATTTTATTTGACATCTGACGATGGATCTCAAATTTTTATATGGAAATTTTTATTTTATTTTGAAATCACAAGACACGTCCATCTGCTATGCTTTCTGTTCTGAGCTCATAATTGACCACATATCACCTGTTGTAGGTGGAGAGGATTAGACCTGCGGCGAGATTGGCCCTCATCAGGGTCTATAATCTCAAAAATAAGATCCTTGTCATTTCCTTCAAAACACCATCACCGTTCTTTGTCTGCTTTAATATCCGTTGAAAGCTGTAGCGAACTAGTCTATGGACGCTGTTATTAAAAGTGTGATTTTTAAAGCGAAATGATGCCTGGTTTTTGTGCGGCCAAAAGTATTTTTGCTTGAAAGAATGCGACATTGGTACTCGTATTATCTGTGTCGGGCCATGAGGCTTTTGTGTCGGAGGTAACGGGTGGTCACAGTTACTAATTTTAGTCTAAAAGTTGGCAGATTTTTGCTAAAGTTCTAATGCGCGGCGGCATACCTGTGGAATATGTCACGTGTGTATTTAATTTGGGAGCCTGGTTGGCTGAGTGGTTAGTGTGTGTGTGTATATATATATGGGAGCCTCGTTGGCTGAGTGGTTAGTGTGTGTGTATATATATATATATATATATATATATATATGGGAGCCTCGTTGGCGAGTGGTTAGTGTGTGTGTATATATATATTGGAGCCTCGTTGGCTGAGTGGTTAGTGTGTGTATATATATGGGAGCCTCGTTGGCTGAGTGGTTAGTGTGTGTGTATATATATGGGAGCCTCGGTGGCTGAGTGGTTAGTGTGCTCGCTTCCTAACCAGAAGGGTCCGGGTTCGATCCCCAGCAGTGGCGGATTTTTTTTCGCACTGACAAGGCTCCGGGGTTTACCGAGCCTCTAAAAATGGGTACCATAGATTTTTCTGGGAAGTAAAGGCGGCCCGGCGTTATGCCTACCGACCACATCACCCAAAAATATGTCTTGGTCATAGAAAAATATGGTCACTAACACCATATTCTCCATACGCCTAACAAGGCGCGGGGGGAGGGGCCGATCTTTGCTATTTACATTTTTATATTTAATTGACCACGATCTTCAGAAGTGTTTACTTTCTGACAACATCATCCGTAATTTTAGTTAAAATTCACATATGCGCTATTCCTCACAAATACAATTATTATACATTAAAAAAAAAAAGTATATGTTGCGAGCAGCATAACATTTAGTTCTTCAGTGTTTACCTGTTGAGTGGGCGTGAATGCGCTGTGTCGCAAATTGATTGCATTCCGCGACATCTGCGCCTTTCCACATAACACATCTATTTTCGACTTGGGTAGATTTTGCTTTAACACCAGGTCTTGGAGGGAGCCGTGATAGCTCAGGGGTTAGTGAACTGGACTACCACGGACAAGGGGTAGGGTTCGATCCCAACCGACGGCTTCCGGGTTCACCCAGCCTTAAATGGGTACCGGATTTTTTTCTGGGAAAGTAAAGCAGCACGGGCGTAATACTGACCACATTACCCCAAAAATCAAGTGCTGAAGGTCTGTAAAATATAGGGTCACTAACACCATATTTCCCTATACGCCACTTGGCGTGACGGGGATACTTTACTTTTTTTTTTAACCAGGTCTTGGCGATTATAACCTCGTACTCAAATAAAGCTCTTGCACATTAAGCATAATCTCACGTTACTAGACAAAATGTTGTCTATATATTGATTTATATTTGGACAAACGTTAATTAAGGACCATAATTGTACAGAAATTGTAACGTGACTTCATTTGGGACTTGAAAATGTGCAAGTCAGATAATTCTGATGCAACTGTTATAATAAGCAATGCCGAACATAATGAAGGAGCTATTGTTATCATTATCAAGTATCGTCCCTGTTGGTGTAGGTGAGCATGTCTCTCCACAACTTTTGATCTCGACAGTTGTTTCTCATTTCTGTTGTTGACCTTCTGCCAAGTCATTCTCTTAAGCTGCCTGGTATCTTTTCTCTTTGCTTCCCTCTATCTCTTCATCCCTCAATTTTCCCAGTTGTTACAATATATTCCAGTTGTTCTCTTCTCATTACATGACCAAAAAAATGATGACTGTTTCTCCTTAATATTGGAAATTAGCTCTCTCTTTGCTTTGGCCTCTTTCAGAATGTTTTCATTACTCTTCTTAATTGTCCATGGTATTCTCAACAATCTTCTGTAAAACCACAGTTCTACAGCTTCCAGTGACTTTCTTGTCTGGTGTCCTTTTGTCCATGATTCACATCCATATGTTAAGACTGGCTCTACTTAACATTTAAGAACTCTTTTTACTGTTTATTTTATCAAAAATGGATTGCATAGTATCTTCCTCATTTTTTTTGGAAAGCTGCTTTTGCCTGAGTCGTTCTGCATCTCACCTCTGTTGTACCCCTACCATATGCGGTTAACAATGTTACCAGATATTTAAGAAAAGGAGCTTTAGAAGTCTTATTTCTTGTCCTTCTGCGGTTGTTCATTGTATTGTTAATACATCATAAATACATATATGAAAGTTATTTTAGACACATTTCATAACAGAAGCTAAATGTGGAGCTTAAACAATAATGTACCCCCCCCCCCCACACCTTCAGGAATATGGGAAGTATGGTGTTAGTATCATTTTTTCCCTTAGTGCTGTTTTCTTTATTTGTTCTATTTCACTGCTTGCACAATTTCGCGTCGTAGAGAGGGAGGAATGTGTTATTTTCTAGCCTTTATTAGTTGCTGATTTCTGCTGCTGTTTCCTAGTGCTGTTTCTAATGTTCCGACAATTATTTTTTTTTTCGTGGTCGACCCTTGGGTCTAGCTGGTGCTGTTGCAACGTTTATTAAGGGTTCGTTGTATTTTTATCATTCTGCATTATAATGTAACTAAACCGTTTTATCTGTTGTTTCTTTATGTATTCTAAGGCGGGGACTATTTCTAGCTTTTTTTCTCAGTTCTTCATTTCTGATCTTATCTCTCAGGCTTCATGTAGATGATAAATTGTAGTGGTGACAGTACACGCCTTACCTCTGCTGCTACTGGAAAACAGTTTGTCACGCCTACAGTAATGACACATTTTCCTCTTTAAGATCCTTTCACAGTTTGTCACGCCTACAGTAATGACACTTTTTTCTCTTTAAGATCCTTTCACAGTTTGTCACGCCTACAGTAATGAAACTTTTTTCTCTTTAAGATCCTTTCACAGTTTGTCACGCCTACAGTAATGACACTTTTTTCTCTTTAAGATCCTTTCATAGTTTGTTTCTATTAACTCAAAATGAGAAGCTATTTTTTGTGTGGTCACCACCACCATCATCATCAATGTGTGCCGTCTCCGCATCGAAGATTGGCTGCCATTGAGCACCAATTTTACTCTGTCTTTTACCTTGATGGTGCACGTTGTCAAAGGTTAACTCGTCCACCTTTTGATGTTATCATTCCACATTAGTGTTGGTCTACCTCTGCCGTGTCTACTTTGTACCCTCCCTTTCAATACATTTAGAAGGTAATTGTGTGTCTCTTTACATGCCCAGCATATTTCAGTTATCTTTCTCTTAACACCATGCCCACAAAATTTCAGTTATCTTTTTCGAATTAAGTCAAGTTCTTTTTTTTTTTGCACGAACAATTAATGCAACACTGAACTTTCTTTATTTCCTATAGTCTTTTTTTGGTGAATTGTCTCAATCCAAAAATGGCGTTTGTGCTTTTGTTTATTTTCTAAATGTAAACTTAGATTTGATTGGCCTAGTCGTAGAGGGCTCGCATGGCACGCCGTTCACCAGAGTTTGAAGCTCACTCGTTCTCGCTAGTCATCCCAGCTGGGAAAAAAAGTCGGTATCAGGCCATTGGTCAGCGGAGATCAGGCATCCAGGGAAAGAGGTTTGGCCCGTGCTCCCTCAAAAGATGTACCCATGATAAGTGGAGACTCTACATGGCACTTCACAATAATAATAACGCTTTACTGTTACAGTGCATCTTTACTTTAAGCAGAGATATGTATAGTAAAGTCCATTGTTGCCAAACTCTAAATAATTTGTCTAATAATTCTACCTTGCATATCTAGTATCTTGTTCGAGTATCTTTGCGTACATTTCCCCCACATGACTGAGGGTAATATATATCATATGTCATCATATATCATACCTCTAAATGTATTCTTTTATTAAAATTGTTCTTGTTTTTTTTTTGTCCCGAATGTGCACACCAACGGCTCTTACCAGTCAAGTGGTACTTTTTGTGTGTGTGTAAATTCATTGACTAGTTAGAGCTTATCGTGGCCAAATGAACTTCATGGCAAGCTTTGATGGCGTCACGTAGTAGGATGTACCATACACTCCTACAAAGGATGGTGACAGCTTTAAAACAATGACAACTCAAAACATTTGACGTTTCGGCCTGCATGTGGCCTTCTTCAGAAAACAGGGACAACACAAACAGAAACAAACAACGAAACGAAGCTCTACTGTACTGGGTGTTCTGGAGTAACAAAACGAATACTACAAAAAAGAAAGAGGTAAAACGAAAAGAAAATAGATAAGGGGAATATACTTATTACACGTGTAGTGCTTTACCGCAGCATTGCATTTATGTGCCTGCTTACTTTGATTGCATCTGATTATTGTTTGGGCTCATTAAAAAAAAAAAAAAACTTCCTCAGCTTAATCCTTCAGTTTTGATAGTTCTGTGAACGTTGGAGTGGTAATAAAAACACCGTTTCCTCCGATCGTAATGACTAACTTTATGACGTATGTGATCGGCATCACGCCAGGCCGCCAACCCTTTCTCCGCAAAACAATTTTCAGCTGTTGGGTGAACCCCGAAACTGTGTCGGAATGAAAATATAATCCCACCTCATCTTGGAATTGAACCTGGACCCACCAGCAGTGAGCAGACTAATAACCCAGCCATGCAGTGAGCAGACTAACAACCCAGCCATGCAGTGAGCAGACTAACAACCCGCCATGCAGTGAGCAGACTAACAACCCGCCATGCAGTGAGCAGACTAACAACCCGCCATGTAGTGAGCAGACTAACCACCCAGCCATGCAGTGAGCAGACTAACCACCCAGCCATGCAGTGAGCAGACTAACAACCCAGCCAATCAGTGAGCAGACTAACAACCCGCCATGCAGTGAGCAGACTAACCACCCAGCCATGCAGTGAGCAGACTAACAACCCAGCCATGCAGTGAGCAGACTAACAACCCAGCCATGCAGTGAGCAGACTAACAACCCAGCCATGCAGTGAGCAAACTAATCACCCAGCCATGCAGTGAGCAGACTAACAACCCAGCCATGCAGTGAGCTGACTAACAACCCAGCCATGCAGTGAGCAGACTAACAACCCAGCCATGCAGTGAGCAGACTAACAACCCAGCCATGCAGTGAGCAGACTAACAACCCAGCCATGCAGTGAGCAGACTAACAACCCAGCCATGCAGTGTTAATGCAGAGAATACGTTCATCGCAACCAGTAATCTAAACTGACTGTCAGGGGCAGAAAACCAAAGCTGATCAAAACACTTCAACTGCCTGTGGTGCTCCATGAGTTTCGGCTGGTCATGTGTGTAGGAATCAAAAATGGAACGCAAACCCAGTTTAAAAAATATTTTGTTGTGAAATTGGATACCTTGGACTTAAAAAACACAATTTTGTAGTTTAGCTCTAACGAGGGGTGGGAGATATAATTACAAATATAAAATATCAGCTGTAAAACAGGATGAAACGGGAACATAAACATATAATTGCACGAGCTTTACTAAAAAAGAAGAATGTACAAAATAATAAACGTTTCGGCCTCAGGCTTTCGTCAGTAATACAAGCCAACTAGGACAACCAGTACGCGCAAGACGATCACACAATGACACAGATTGATTTCTACTTAGCTTCAGTCAGAATCCTGTGAAGAGGATATCAGGATGTCGAGAAAGAAAGAGTGTAAATTGCGAGACAAGTCTTTTATTGATTAAATAGACTGGATTTCTGCATTCTTCTTCGCGAAGCACGAATTCCGTCAATCTCAAACTACGTCATCTAGGTTATTTTGAACCTTAATTGCCCTTTATATTGTTTTTATTCTTGTAAATACTATAATTACTGTGATAGTAACTGCAGTTTTTAAAACATTTGGGAGGGAGTGAGGGAGGAAGGGAGGGAGGAAGGAAGGAAGGAAGGAAGGGGGAGGAAGGGAGGGGAGGAAGGAAGGGGGAGGAAGGGAGGGGAGGAAGGAAGAAAGGAAGGAGGAAGGAAGGAAGGAAGGAAGGAAGGAAGGAAGGAAGGAAGGAAGGAAGGCAGGCAGGCAGGCAGGCAGGCAGGCAGGCAGGCAGGCAGGCAGGCAGGCGAAAACGTAATTTTAACATAAGATAAGAGAAGAAAAACATGAAGAATTTATTTAATACTAAAATTTGTGTTTTTGTTTTGATTTCCTGTTTTGAAACTGTTAGCCCATGACAGACAATCACAGACAGTCAAGATCATGTTTTCTGTCTAAATTCAAGGTCTGCACAATAAATCAATCTCTTGCCCACCCAACCAACCCCTTCAATTTCGAACAAATGTCGTCGACATGTCCTGCAGACTATGAGTTCAGCCTTGTTTAGCATAGAGCAATAATGTTCACTTGTTTCTTCTTTCCTTGTGATCACTATTGTTAAAAAGTCTACACCGTTCACCCAAGTATCGAGAAATTGTCCCTACTACCCGAATAGACTTGTCAATGACCAGTCTTTACCCTGTCCGTCACCCATGCCAGGTATTGTCCAATCGTCCACCTGATCGCTGGGGTCGGTCGCCAAACATTTTAGCGTGGCGTGTAACCTTATTATTATGTATTGTTTCCCTCACATTTTTTCACGATTCAACAAAACAAAATACCAACGAGCGGAATTTCCCAAAATATATTTTTCGTCTTATGGTCAAGTAAGCAAATAGTTCCCCCACAATGCTTTGGAAAATATGGCAGAATTGTGTTTGTGGCACGGTCCCGCGTGGGCACACGCTGCTACTCAAATATGATATGGAGAAGACAGTTTATTTTAAAACACTGATAAAAAAAGTTAAAAGTGAGAAGTGGATATGGATATAGATATGGATGTTGAACTGTGTGGGTATCGAGATATGGATGTTGAACTGTGTGGGGATAGAGATATGGATGTTGAACTGTGTGGGGATCGAGATATGGATGTTGAACTGTATGGGGATAGAGATATGGATGTTGAACTGTGTGGGGATAGAGATATGGATGTTGAACTGTATGGGGATAGAGATATGGATGTTGAACTGTGTGGGGATAGAGATATGGATGTTGAACTGTGTGGGGATAGAGATATGGATGTTGAACTGTGTGGGGATAGAGATATGGATGTTGAACTGCGTGGGGATAGAGATATGGATGTTGAACTGTGTGGGGATAGAGATATGGATGCTGAACTGCGTGGGAGATAGAGATATGGATGTTGAAGTGCGTGGGGATAGAGATATGGATGTTGAACTGTGTGGGGATAGAGATATGGATGTTGAACTGTGTGGGGATAGAGGTATGGATGTTGAACTGTGTGAGGATAGAGATATGGATGTTGAACTGTGTGAGGATCGAGATGTGGATGTTGAACTGTGTGAGGATAGAGATATAGATGTTGAACTGCGTGAGGATCGAGATGTGGATGTTGAACTGTGTTGGGGTCGATATATGGATGTTGAACTGTGTGGGATAGAGATATGGATGTTGAAGTGCGTGGGGATAGAGATATGGATGTTGAACTGCGTGGGGATAGAGATATGGATGTTGAACTGCATGGGGATAGAGATATGGATGTTGAACTGCGTGGGGATAGAGATGTGGATGTTGAACTGTGTGGGGATAGAGATATGGATGTTGAACTGTGTGGGGATAGAGGTATGGATGTTGAACTGCGTGGGGATAGAGATATGGATGTTGAACTGCGTGGGGATAGAGATATGGATGTTGAACTGTGTGGGGATAGAGGTATGGATGTTGAACTGTGTGGGGATCGAGATATGGATGTTGAACTGTGTGGGTATCAGGACATGAATGAAATCCAGATTCGTTTTTGATGGCCACGTGACTATGTTGGGAGCCGCGATAGCTCAGTGATTAGTGAACTGGACTACAAAGGACAAGGGGTAGGGTTCGATCCCAACCGACGGCTTCTATCCGTCTGCGGCAGGGGTAGATTATTAGCTTAATAGTTTTTTTCCGGTCAGTGGTAATTTTGGTTTACTCTTTTTTCTATTTTTAACTACCAGGCGTTTTTTAACGTGCGCAAAGTGCACACACGACCGTCTGTGGTTTTTTTTTGCCGGTATTCGAGAGGACTAGACATCGTATCTAACTAGAGGGTATAATCACGAAGACATAATGGAATAGAAGAAATATTGTTTTCACCGTCTGAGAGGGATTCGAAAACAGGACTTTCTTGTCCAGAGGCCTTAGACTTCTTACCTCTATACCACCCATTTCTCCCAACAACCTCTGATAGCAATTGAGAACTCACAAGAGTGGAAGAAAGACCAAAGTGGGTAGACCAAATCTGAAATACAGACATGTCTGCAATCTATCTCTGAGTGATGTTTCCATTAATTAAAAAAATATGTAAATTATGAAGAAGAAATGTAAAACGCGCTTAAGTAATATTTGAAAATTGAAATTAAGTCAAAGTTACAAGAACAAAATGACGACAGATGAAATTTGTGAGATCCAGAGATAAAATTCTGCCGTATCCATTCTTCTGATTTCAACCGCGTAAGAAGACGTCAAAGATTATTTAGAATGGATTGCTGACCTGCCAACTCAAGTGTCTACGTTGTTTAGAACGATTTTGGACAAGTGATCTTCGTTGTGTTTTGCTCGACGATAATAACAGTCCATGTGTTCTAATATTCATTTCAGAACATTGCTAACGAAACCTAACACTAATCAGCATGCCAGAACGGAAGTACAAATCCAAAATTTAACCTCTTAGTTAAGTTGACTCAGTCTCGTCTGCGTGTGGAAGCTCACTGATGGCAATCTGCTGCGCCACCCAGAGATCGAGATACAGCGTCGTTAGGATGGACTTCCCCAGAAGTCACGTGTCGTGCATGTCCATCTTTTGTCCTTTATGCCATTCAGAATACATGACAGGTATGCACAGCAGGGGGTACTATCTTCGGACAGTGAGTCCACCCTGGAAGGGTCAGTGACCTTTACCCAAGACGGTATCAACTGTTAATCGTTGCTAATAGCATGTCTGGACAAGAACAGCAAACACATTTCCATACCAGCTTTTCAAAATAAAAATGACCTGACAGTGGCGTGGCCTCTTAGCGTGGTGTAGCCTCTGTATAAGATAATCGCTCAATAAGATAGCTTCCAAATAAGATAGTAACTAAATGAAGCAGCATTCAAATATAATTGAATCAAAATAAGGTAAACGTTCAAATAATATAGCATCCACATACTATAACATTCAAATAAAATTGCATTGAAATATGATTGCCACTTAATAAGGTTATCATCATCATTATCATCATCATTATGGCCCATACCGGTTGGCGTAGGCGATCATGTCTATTCACAATTCTGCGTCCTTAGTAAGTCGTATCACTTCTATCATTGATTATTTCCCGTGCCCGTGCCAGGACACCACTCTATCTAGTATTGTGGCTCTTTGTCGTTCGAGATCTGTCTTTCCCTATATTTTACCAGTAGTAGCCAAGTATTTCAACTTTCCTGTTCTCTTGATGTGCACAAACAATGTCGATTGTTTCTTTCTGATGTTTTTAGGTCCACACTTTTTTTTTTGCGGTGACCTCGTAGATAATTTCCTCGTTGGTTAGTAAGATGAAAGTCAGAGAGTACAATTACTCTTAGTAAGGTGAACTAGCAAGGTTAGCTCATGCAAGCAAAATATAAAATGTGGAATTTTAACTTTCAGCCTAAGATGATGGCGAGGGCCGCGATAGCTCAGTGGTTAGTGAACTGGACTACAAAGGATAAGAGGTAGGGTTCGATCCCAACCGACGGCTCCGGTTCACTCAGCCTTTAATGGGTACCGGATTTTTTCTAGGAAAGTAAAGCGGCACGGGCGTAATACTGACTACATTACCCCAAAAATCATGTGCAGAAGGTCTGTAAAATGTATGGCCACTAACACCATATTCCCTATACGCCACTAGGCGTGACGGGGGTACTTTCCATTTTTTTTTACTAAGATGATGGATGTATCTGAGTCTACTAAAATATCAACAGAAAAATGTGTATATGTTTTGTGTTTTTATTAACATGCTTCGGGTCCTATGTTAGCAATTGCTTAATTTTTACTTACATCAAGTAACATGTTTGCGCTTAATACGACTACATCTTGCTCTTGCGACGGAAGCTGCAGAAAAAATATTGTTGAGAGATCCAGCCAACTTATATTCATAACATATAGTATAGTTATACATACATTCGTACTTATATTTGTCTACTAACTGATATCACATCTATTACTTTATATTCTAATGCCGTATTTATGAAATGAAAACTGTAAACATGCAGTAAGCCTGCTGTGATGAGGATTACTGAATTTGGCTATTTAAAAA
The DNA here is from genome assembly GCA_032433765.1 of Megaustenia siamemsis. Taxonomy (NCBI): domain Eukaryota; kingdom Metazoa; phylum Mollusca; class Gastropoda; order Stylommatophora; family Ariophantidae; genus Megaustenia; species Megaustenia siamemsis. Next base: position 64,439,396 of record JAVIAB010000124.1, read on the forward strand.
AAAAACACACACACTAAAAATTGAAACTTTGAATAAGAGTTCAAGTTGCTAACTTAATAAAAACCGGTGTACCTATGACCTTCCCATGTGGGAAACTCTCTCTCTCTCTCTCTCTCTCTCTCTTTATCTCTCTCTTTATCTCTCTCTCGCTATATATATATATATATATATATATATATATATATATATATATATATATATAGTCATTTTTTGGACATGTAATGAGAAGAGAACAACTGGAATATATTGTAACAACTGGAAAAATTGAGGGTCGAATAGATAGAGGGAAGCAAAGGGAAAAAATAACAGACAGCTTCAGAGAATTGCTTGACATAAGGTCAACAACAGAAATGATAAATAGCTGCCGAGATCGAAAGTTGTGGATAGACATGATCACCTACGCCAGTAGGCCCGGTACTTGATGATGATGATATATACATATATATATATACACATACATACTTGGACCTATCCTTGTTATGTATTTAATACCGACCACATTACCCCAAAAATCATGTGCTGAAGGTCTGTAAAATATAGGGTCACTACACCATATTTCCCTATACGCCACTTGGCGTGACAGGGGTACTTTACTTTAGAGAATAATAGAACAAAGAAGTATGTGTTAGCACTCGGAAAAATTGACAGACAAACAACAATAGAATAAAACGAAGAACAATATAAGGTCCGAAGTGGGATCGAACCCGTACTCAGTGGCACCGCGCCTTGCCACGAGAAGCCGAACGCTTGGCACACTGCCACGCAGCCAACTAAAAAATTGGCTATTGCAGCAGTGTCTTACACGATGACGTTCTCAATGACTATAGCATAGGGTAACGATCACAGACCGGAAATAAATTGTATATTTGTACTTTCCTATTAATGCAAGTATCTCCCAGTAGTGTGCCAAGCGTTCGGCTTCTCGTGGCAAGGCGCGGTGCCACTGAGTGCGGGTTCGATCCCACTTCGGACCATATATTGTTCTTCGTTTTTTTCTATTGTTGTTTGTCTGTCAATTTTTCCGAGTGCTAACACATGCTTCTTTGTTCTATTATTCCCTATTATCGCCTCGGAAGTTCCTCATATAATAATATTTATGTATTATTATTTGTACCCAGTACTTTACTTTACTTTACTTTACTTTACTTACGTGCTTTTTGTTATTTCGGGCTTCATGTTTGTACTCATTCTGGTGCTACATACTTATTGTGAGCCCCCTTTAAAGTACTTACCCCAGACCACGTGTTTTAATTTTGTACTGAATTTGGACCCATTAAAGTATCCGTTGCTAATTAGGTTGCAATATTTGTTAATGATTAGGTTGCAATATTTGTTAGTAATTATGTTCCATTATTCGTTACTGGTTATTTTGCAATATTTGTTAATGACTGTGTTACGATATTTGTTAATGCAATATTGCATTATTTGTTAATGACATGGTTGCAATATTTGTTATTGATCAGGTTGCAATATTTGTTAATTATCAGGTTGCATTACATGTTAATGATTAGGTTGCAATAATTGTTAATGATTAAGTTGCAATATTTGTGAATGTTTAGGTTGCAATATTTGTGAATGTTTAGCTTGTAATATTTGTGAATGTTTAGCTTGTAATATTTGTTAATGATTAGTTTGCAATATTTGTTAATGTTTAGGTTGTAATGTTTGTGAATGTTTAGCTTGTAATATTTGTTAATGTTTAGGTTGCATTATTTGTTAATGATTAGGTTGCAATATTTGTTAATCATCAGGTTGCATTACATGTTAATGATTAGGTTGCAATATTTGTTAATTATTAGGTTGCAATATTTGTTAATGTTTAGCTTGTAATATTTGTTAATGTTTAAGTTGTAACATTTGTAATTGTTTAGGTTGTAATATTTGTTAATGCTTAGGTTGTAATATTTGTTAATGTTTAGGTAGTAATATTTCTTAATGGTTAGGTCGCAATATTTGTTAATGTTTAGGTCGCAATATTTGTTAATGTTTAGGTCGCAATGTTTGTTAATGATTAGGTCGCAATATTTGTCAATGATTAGGTCGCAATATTTGTTAATGTTTAGGTCGCAATATTTGTCAATTATTAGGTCTCAATATTTGTTAATGTTTAGGTCGCAATATTTGTTAATGTTTAGCTTGTAATATTTGTGAATGTTTAGCTTGTAATATTTATTAATGTTTAGGTCGCAATATTTGTTAATCATCAGGTTGCGTTACATGTTAATGATTAGGTCGCAATATTTGTTAATCATCAGGTTCTGTTACATGTTAATGATTTGTTCGCAATATTTATTAATGTTTAGGTCGCAATTTGAGAGACGGTGAAAAGAAAGACGTTTATTATTATGGTGTATAATAACTTCATCAGTTTCTAAAACATTTTTCGTTTTTTACTTCCTTTAATCGATGTGCCTTTTAATCCCTTTCTGTGGTGTACTAGTCGCTGGTGAATAGAGGTCGTATGCAGAATTTAAGCGCCACGAAAAGCTCAGGTGGTTATTTTTACTTCAACCTATATTGAAAAAGAAAAATCAACAACAACAAAAACTTTCTTCACCCTACCATCATTTCAACCGGCGCAGACATACCAACTTATTTCTGCTATAGAAATTCACTTCATGTAGATAATATTTTTGTTTTCAATTTCTTCATATTTTTACCCATTTTATTTAGTTTTGTCACTATAATTCAGGTTCAGAATGTAATCTCAGTATGTGTTTCTATATTTTGTTTATTTTGTTTGTATTTGTCGCAGAATGGTTGTGTCGGACTTGAACATTTAGATGTTTTTTTTTGTCGTTTGTTTACGTATGAGTTGTGATTAGAACATTGTCACCACACACTGGCCGTCAGATCGGAGCAGTTTTTATTTCATATCCTTTTCAGCTACACAGAGAGAACATACACAGAGATACAGAGAGAACATACACAGAGACACAGAGAGAACATTCACAAAGAGAACATACAAAGAGAGAACTTTCACATAGAGAACATTCACAGAGAGAACATACACAGAGAGAACATACACAGAGACACAGAGAGAACATTCACAGAGTGAACATACGCAGAGACATAGAGAGAACATTCACAGAAAGAACATACACAGAGACACAGAGAGAACATTCACAGAGAGAATATTCACAGAGAGAACATACACAGAGACACAGAGAGAACATTCACAGAGAGAACATTCACAGAGAGAACATACACAGAGACACAGAGAGAACATACACAGAGACACAGAGAGAACATTCACAGAGACACAGAGAGAACATTCACAGAGACACAGAGAGAGCATTCACAGAGAAAGCATTCACAGAGAGAACATTCACAGAGACACAGAGAGAACATGGACAGAGAGAACATACACAGAGACACAGAGAGAACATACACAGAGACACAGAGAGAACATACACAAAGAGAACATACACAGAGAGAACATTCACAGAGAGAACATACACAGAGAGAACATTCACAGAGAGAACATTCACAGAGACACAGAGAGAATATTCACAGAGAGAACATACACAGAGACACAGAGAGAACATTCACAGAGAGAATATTCACAGAGAGAACATACACAGAGACACAGAGAGAACATTCACAGAGAGAACATTCACAGAGAGAACATACACAGAGACACAGAGAGAACATACACAGAGACACAGAGAGAACATTCACAGAGACACAGAGAGAACATTCACAGAGACACAGAGAGAGCATTCACAGAGAAAGCATTCACAGAGAGAACATTCACAGAGACACAGAGAGAACATGGACAGAGAGAACATACACAGAGACACAGAGAGAACATACACAGAGACACAGAGAGAACATACACAAAGAGAACATACACAGAGAGAACATTCACAGAGAGAACATACACAGAGAGAACATTCACAGAGAGAACATTCACAGAGACACAGAGAGAATATTCACAGAGAGAACATACACAGAGACACAGAGAGAACATACACAGAGACACAGAGAGAACATACACAGAGACACAGAGAGAACATACACAGAGACATCGAGAGAACATTCACAGAGACACAGAGAGAACATACACAGAAAGAACATACACATACACAGAGAGAACATACACAGATAGAACATACACATAGACACAAAGAGAACATACACAGGGAGAACATACACAGAGGCACAGAGAGAACATACACAGAAAGAACATACACAAAGAGAACACATATAGAGACAGTTTAAGAGAATGTTTTGGAGTGAAGTTAACAGAACTGATTGCCTGTTGTATAGATAGAAATTTGAGGAGAGATATGGTCACCTACGTCAGCATGCAGAGCAGTGGATAACATTGACATGCACAATAACACAGAGTTATACTACTTTTAACATCTACACATAATGTATTTATTTATATATTTTGTGTGTTGTAGTCAAAATGCACAAGCCAATAGCTGATCATAGCTTTGGTTGTTATGTCAACGCAAGAATCGTTCGTTCGTAGTGATATTTAACTAGGAAAAAAAAATTGCTGAGGCCACAAACAGAAAACATCAGAAATCCCAGGAGACATGAAACGAGCATAGCTCAAGAAAAGGTGCAGATTTATTTTCAGGACATTCTTGCACATAGTTTCACACAGCATCTATTCACACGACCACGCTTCTAGTGTTGACATCTCCGCCTACTTCTCCACGTCTGCCAACGGACGTCATAGTCTACCTTTCTCCTTTCCACTATGATTTCTTGTCTTCTGGGGCCGGCATTACATTGGCCCTGTCTATGAAAGAAAGTTGTATGTCATTGATAATGCTTGTACCAACATTATTCCAAATTGGAAGATTAGTTGCAGCGGAAGTTGAATATTCCAGATCTTATTATTAGTTTGCTTCTCTCTCTGTTTCTTCTTCTGTTTCCTTTTTTCTGTTTATTATTCTTCCTCTGCTGCTACTTCTACAACTACCGCTACTACTACTGCTACCACTACTACTACTACTACTACTACTGCTACCACTACTACTACTACTACTACTGCTACCACTAATACTACTGCTACTACTACTACTGCTACAAAATCTGCTGCTACTATTACTACTATTACTGCTACTACTACTAATACTGCTGCTATCACTATTACTATTACAACTACACATACTATTATTAGTATTACTACCCCTACCACTACTACTGTTTCTTTGTTCTCTTACTGCTAGTACAAATACTGCAGTGACTATTACCATTATTGCTACTACTACTGCTACCAATACTATTATCACCACCACCACTACTACTACTACTACTGCTACCAATACTATTATCACCACCACCACTACTACTACTACTACTGCTACCAATACTATTATCACCACCACCACTAATACTACTACTACTGCTACCAATACTATTATCACCAACACCACTAATACTACTACTACTGCTACCAATACTATTATCACCAACACCACTAATACTACTACTACTGCTACCAATACTATTATCACCAACACCACTAATACTACTACTACTGCTACCAATACTATTATCCCCACCACCACTAATACTACTACTACTGCTACCAATACTATTATCACCACCACCACTAATACTACTACTACTGCTACCAATACTATTATCACCACCACCACTAATACTACTACTACTGCTACCAATACTATTATCACCAACACCACTAATACTACTACTACTGCTACCAATACTATTATCCCCACCACCACTAATACTACTACTACTGCTACCAATACTATTATCACCACCACCACTAATACTACTACTACTGCTACCAATACTATTATCACCACCACCACTAATACTACTACTACTGCTACCAATACTATTATCACCACCACCACTAATACTACTACTACTGCTACCAATACTATTATCACCAACACCACTAATACTACTACTACTGCTACCAATACTATTATCACCACCACCACTAATACTACTACTACTGCTACCAATACTATTATCACCACCACCACTAATACTACTACTACTGCTACCAATACTATTATCACCACCACCACTAATACTACTACTACTGCTACCAATACTATTATCACCACCACCACTAATACTACTACTACTGCTACCAATACTATTATCACCACCACCACTAATACTACTACTACTGCTACCAATACTATTATCACCAACACCACTAATACTACTACTACTGCTACCAATACTATTATCACCACCACCACTAATACTACTACTACTGCTACCAATACTATTATCACCACCACCACTAATACTACTACTACTGCTACCAATACTATTATCACCAACACCACTAATACTACTACTACTACTACTACTACTACTACTACTACTACTACTACTTCTACTTAGGCAACTACTATGATTTCTTGCTCTCTTTCTTTCTTTCTTTCTGTCTTTCTTTCTTCCCTTTTTTCTTCTCTTTTTTTCTTGTTCTAATATTACAACGACTGCGGCAATTGCTGTTGTCGCTATTGCTGCTGTTGCTTTTATTTTTACTGCTGCCACTACTGTTACTACTCCTACTACTAGTACCACAACTACTATTACTTTTTATACTATTACTACTACTACTACAACTATTGCTGCTGCTACAACTACAACTACCACTACTATTACTTCTACTACCACCATTACTTCTGCTACTACTACTATTTCTACGTACTTCTTATTCTATGTTATCACGTGACAAACACCGAGTAATGCATTTTAAAATGGACATTCTACTTCCTCAACCACCTCCAGAATCGCTACTACATGGTTTCTATAACAACACAACGTCCTGCTCACTCCATATCACAAAGAAACTACAAACAAACCACAACTACTATCACAACAAACTAATCATTACACTTATCATTACATACCTTTAGTTAGTGGTTTTGTTTGTAAACGGGCACTTATAATCCACATGGAGAAACCCTGATGCAGACAGTGAACAATGTATGTTCTATATATCTTAACTGCCTTGCCTCTCTTCCGTTCCAGATACTTGGACGATGTATGTTCTACATATCTTAATTGCCTTGCCTCTCTTCCGTTCCAGATACTTGGACGATGTATGTTCTACATATCTTAACTGCCTTGCCTCTCTTCCGTTCCAGATACTTGGACGATGTATGTTCTACATATCTTAACTGCCTTGCCTCTCTTCCGTTCCAGATACTTGGACGATGTATGTTCTACATATCTTAACTGCCTTGCCTCTCTTCCGTTCCAGATACTTGGACGATGTATGTTCTACATATCTTAACTGCCTTGCCTCTCTTCCGTTCCAGATACTTGGACAATGTATGTTCAACATATCTTAATTGCCTTGCTTCTCTTCTGTTCCGTTCCAGATACTTGGACGATGTATGTTCAACATATCTTAACTGCCTTGCTTCTCTTCCGTTCCAGATACTTGGACAATGTATGTTCAACATATCTTAATTGCCTTGCTTCTCTTCTGTTCCGTTCCAGATACTTGGACGATGTATGTTCAACATATCTTAACTGCCTTGCTTCTCTTCCGTTCCAGATACTTGGACAATGTATGTTCAACATATCTTAATTGCCTTGCTTCTCTTCTGTTCCGTTCCAGATACTTGGACAATGTATGTTCAACATATCTTAACTGCCTTGCTTCTCTTCTGTTCCGTTCCAGATACTTGGACAATGTATGTTCAACATATCTTAATTGCCTTGCTTCTCTTCTGTTCCGTTCCAGATACTTGGACGATGTATATTCAACATATCTTAACTGCCTTGCTTCTCTTCCGTTCCAGATAATTGGACGATGTATGTTCTGCTTATCTTAATTCCATTACATCTCTACCGGTTCAAACATGTTTGGACTTCAGCTCTCGGGCGAAACTCTTCTCCATAAAAAAAATAATTAAATGGAGATTAGTGCGACTATGAGATAGGCACAACTATATATTATATAAAAATTAATATTTTAGATATCACGTGGGGTCGAGAGTAGAGATGTAGAAAACATCTAAAATGAACATAAAATGGTATTAAACAACGCCTTACAGGAACAGTCAGTCTGCTTACACTTCCATGGGTGTAGCGGATATGGGAATGCCCGGACTTCTGTGATACTGATTCCATGAATAGATTAGAATAGGCATTAAGCAGCTATGTCTGTAGAGAGACGAGTCAAAGTACGATTTTTCGGCTAAAGTCTTCATCAGGTACACAACAACAAATATTTATACAATAACAAACACGAAAGGCAGGCGTTAATCTCAAAATGATGTAAAGTCCTAGATTAAGGTCATAAATTAATGTGATCTTCACAACAAAACTACAACGGTTTTAAAATACTACAAATTATCTCTATGCTAGTCATTAACTCAATTTATTTTATTCTTGGGTTAGAGTTAGGTTTTTGGGTTAGGGTTAGAGCTAGGCGTTTTGGTTAGGGTTAGTTAGGCTTTTGGGTTAAGGTTAGAGTTAGGCTTTTGTGTTAGGGTTAGAATTATGCTTTTGGGTTAGGGTTAGAGTTAGGCTTTTGGGTTAAGGTTAGAGTTAGGCTTTCTTGTCTTCTGGGGCCGGCATTACATTGGCCCTGTCTATGAAAGAAAGTTGTATGTCATTGATAATGCTTGTACCAACATTATTCCAAATTGGAAGATTAGTTGCAGCGGAAGTTGAATATTCCAGATCTTATTATTAGTTTGCTTCTCTCTCTGTTTCTTCTTCTGTTTCCTTTTTTCTGTTTATTATTCTTCCTCTGCTGCTACTTCTACAACTACCGCTACTACTACTGCTACCACTACTACTACTACTACTACTACTGCTACCACTACTACTACTACTACTACTGCTACCACTAATACTACTGCTACTACTACTACTGCTACAAAATCTGCTGCTACTATTACTACTATTACTGCTACTACTACTAATACTGCTGCTATCACTATTACTATTACAACTACACATACTATTATTAGTATTACTACCCCTACCACTACTACTGTTTCTTTGTTCTCTTACTGCTAGTACAAATACTGCAGTGACTATTACCATTATTGCTACTACTACTGCTACCAATACTATTATCACCACCACCACTAATACTACTACTACTGCTACCAATACTATTATCACCACCACCACTACTACTACTACTACTGCTACCAATACTATTATCACCACCACCACTAATACTACTACTACTGCTACCAATACTATTATCACCAACACCACTAATACTACTACTACTGCTACCAATACTATTATCACCAACACCACTAATACTACTACTACTGCTACCAATACTATTATCACCAACACCACTAATACTACTACTACTGCTACCAATACTATTATCCCCACCACCACTAATACTACTACTACTGCTACCAATACTATTATCACCACCACCACTAATACTACTACTACTGCTACCAATACTATTATCACCACCACCACTAATACTACTACTACTGCTACCAATACTATTATCACCAACACCACTAATACTACTACTACTGCTACCAATACTATTATCCCCACCACCACTAATACTACTACTACTGCTACCAATACTATTATCACCACCACCACTAATACTACTACTACTGCTACCAATACTATTATCACCACCACCACTAATACTACTACTACTGCTACCAATACTATTATCACCACCACCACTAATACTACTACTACTGCTACCAATACTATTATCACCAACACCACTAATACTACTACTACTGCTACCAATACTATTATCACCACCACCACTAATACTACTACTACTGCTACCAATACTATTATCACCACCACCACTAATACTACTACTACTGCTACCAATACTATTATCACCAACACCACTAATACTACTACTACTACTACTACTACTACTACTACTACTACTACTCTACTTAGGCAACTACTATGATTTCTTGCTCTCTTTCTTTCTTTCTTTCTTTCTGTCTTTCTTTCTTCCCTTTTTTCTTCTCTTTTTTTCTTGTTCTAATATTACAACGACTGCGGCAATTGCTGTTGTCGCTATTGCTGCTGTTGCTTTTATTTTTACTGCTGCCACTACTGTTACTACTCCTACTACTAGTACCACAACTACTATTACTTTTTATACTATTACTACTACTACTACAACTATTGCTGCTGCTACAACTACAACTACCACTACTATTACTTCTACTACCACCATTACTTCTGCTACTACTACTATTTCTACGTACTTCTTATTCTATGTTATCACGTGACAAACACCGAGTAATGCATTTTAAAATGGACATTCTACTTCCTCAACCACCTCCAGAATCGCTACTACATGGTTTCTATAACAACACAACGTCCTGCTCACTCCATATCACAAAGAAACTACAAACAAACCACAACTACTATCACAACAAACTAATCATTACACTTATCATTACATACCTTTAGTTAGTGGTTTTGTTTGTAAACGGGCACTTATAATCCACATGGAGAAACCCTGATGCAGACAGTGAACAATGTATGTTCTATATATCTTAACTGCCTTGCCTCTCTTCCGTTCCAGATACTTGGACGATGTATGTTCTACATATCTTAATTGCCTTGCCTCTCTTCCGTTCCAGATACTTGGACGATGTATGTTCTACATATCTTAACTGCCTTGCCTCTCTTCCGTTCCAGATACTTGGACGATGTATGTTCTACATATCTTAACTGCCTTGCCTCTCTTCCGTTCCAGATACTTGGACGATGTATGTTCTACATATCTTAACTGCCTTGCCTCTCTTCCGTTCCAGATACTTGGACGATGTATGTTCTACATATCTTAACTGCCTTGCCTCTCTTCCGTTCCAGATACTTGGACAATGTATGTTCAACATATCTTAATTGCCTTGCTTCTCTTCTGTTCCGTTCCAGATACTTGGACGATGTATGTTCAACATATCTTAACTGCCTTGCTTCTCTTCCGTTCCAGATACTTGGACAATGTATGTTCAACATATCTTAATTGCCTTGCTTCTCTTCTGTTCCGTTCCAGATACTTGGACGATGTATGTTCAACATATCTTAACTGCCTTGCTTCTCTTCCGTTCCAGATACTTGGACAATGTATGTTCAACATATCTTAATTGCCTTGCTTCTCTTCTGTTCCGTTCCAGATACTTGGACAATGTATGTTCAACATATCTTAACTGCCTTGCTTCTCTTCTGTTCCGTTCCAGATACTTGGACAATGTATGTTCAACATATCTTAATTGCCTTGCTTCTCTTCTGTTCCGTTCCAGATACTTGGACGATGTATATTCAACATATCTTAACTGCCTTGCTTCTCTTCCGTTCCAGATAATTGGACGATGTATGTTCTGCTTATCTTAATTCCATTACATCTCTACCGGTTCAAACATGTTTGGACTTCAGCTCTCGGGCGAAACTCTTCTCCATAAAAAAAATAATTAAATGGAGATTAGTGCGACTATGAGATAGGCACAACTATATATTATATAAAAATTAATATTTTAGATATCACGTGGGGTCGAGAGTAGAGATGTAGAAAACATCTAAAATGAACATAAAATGGTATTAAACAACGCCTTACAGGAACAGTCAGTCTGCTTACACTTCCATGGGTGTAGCGGATATGGGAATGCCCGGACTTCTGTGATACTGATTCCATGAATAGATTAGAATAGGCATTAAGCAGCTATGTCTGTAGAGAGACGAGTCAAAGTACGATTTTTCGGCTAAAGTCTTCATCAGGTACACAACAACAAATATTTATACAATAACAAACACGAAAGGCAGGCGTTAATCTCAAAATGATGTAAAGTCCTAGATTAAGGTCATAAATTAATGTGATCTTCACAACAAAACTACAACGGTTTTAAAATACTACAAATTATCTCTATGCTAGTCATTAACTCAATTTATTTTATTCTTGGGTTAGAGTTAGGTTTTTGGGTTAGGGTTAGAGCTAGGCGTTTTGGTTAGGGTTAGTTAGGCTTTTGGGTTAAGGTTAGAGTTAGGCTTTTGTGTTAGGGTTAGAATTATGCTTTTGGGTTAGGGTTAGAGTTAGGCTTTTGGGTTAAGGTTAGAGTTAGGCTTTCTTGTCTTCTGGGGCCGGCATTACATTGGCCCTGTCTATGAAAGAAAGTTGTATGTCATTGATAATGCTTGTACCAACATTATTCCAAATTGGAAGATTAGTTGCAGCGGAAGTTGAATATTCCAGATCTTATTATTAGTTTGCTTCTCTCTCTGTTTCTTCTTCTGTTTCCTTTTTTCTGTTTATTATTCTTCCTCTGCTGCTACTTCTACAACTACCGCTACTACTACTGCTACCACTACTACTACTACTACTACTACTGCTACCACTACTACTACTACTACTACTGCTACCACTAATACTACTGCTACTACTACTACTGCTACAAAATCTGCTGCTACTATTACTACTATTACTGCTACTACTACTAATACTGCTGCTATCACTATTACTATTACAACTACACATACTATTATTAGTATTACTACCCCTACCACTACTACTGTTTCTTTGTTCTCTTACTGCTAGTACAAATACTGCAGTGACTATTACCATTATTGCTACTACTACTGCTACCAATACTATTATCACCACCACCACTAATACTACTACTACTGCTACCAATACTATTATCACCACCACCACTACTACTACTACTACTGCTACCAATACTATTATCACCACCACCACTAATACTACTACTACTGCTACCAATACTATTATCACCAACACCACTAATACTACTACTACTGCTACCAATACTATTATCACCAACACCACTAATACTACTACTACTGCTACCAATACTATTATCACCAACACCACTAATACTACTACTACTGCTACCAATACTATTATCCCCACCACCACTAATACTACTACTACTGCTACCAATACTATTATCACCACCACCACTAATACTACTACTACTGCTACCAATACTATTATCACCACCACCACTAATACTACTACTACTGCTACCAATACTATTATCACCAACACCACTAATACTACTACTACTGCTACCAATACTATTATCCCCACCACCACTAATACTACTACTACTGCTACCAATACTATTATCACCACCACCACTAATACTACTACTACTGCTACCAATACTATTATCACCACCACCACTAATACTACTACTACTGCTACCAATACTATTATCACCACCACCACTAATACTACTACTACTGCTACCAATACTATTATCACCAACACCACTAATACTACTACTACTGCTACCAATACTATTATCACCACCACCACTAATACTACTACTACTGCTACCAATACTATTATCACCACCACCACTAATACTACTACTACTGCTACCAATACTATTATCACCAACACCACTAATACTACTACTACTACTACTACTACTACTACTACTACTACTACTTCTACTTAGGCAACTACTATGATTTCTTGCTCTCTTTCTTTCTTTCTTTCTTTCTGTCTTTCTTTCTTCCCTTTTTTCTTCTCTTTTTTTCTTGTTCTAATATTACAACGACTGCGGCAATTGCTGTTGTCGCTATTGCTGCTGTTGCTTTTATTTTTACTGCTGCCACTACTGTTACTACTCCTACTACTAGTACCACAACTACTATTACTTTTTATACTATTACTACTACTACTACAACTATTGCTGCTGCTACAACTACAACTACCACTACTATTACTTCTACTACCACCATTACTTCTGCTACTACTACTATTTCTACGTACTTCTTATTCTATGTTATCACGTGACAAACACCGAGTAATGCATTTTAAAATGGACATTCTACTTCCTCAACCACCTCCAGAATCGCTACTACATGGTTTCTATAACAACACAACGTCCTGCTCACTCCATATCACAAAGAAACTACAAACAAACCACAACTACTATCACAACAAACTAATCATTACACTTATCATTACATACCTTTAGTTAGTGGTTTTGTTTGTAAACGGGCACTTATAATCCACATGGAGAAACCCTGATGCAGACAGTGAACAATGTATGTTCTATATATCTTAACTGCCTTGCCTCTCTTCCGTTCCAGATACTTGGACGATGTATGTTCTACATATCTTAATTGCCTTGCCTCTCTTCCGTTCCAGATACTTGGACGATGTATGTTCTACATATCTTAACTGCCTTGCCTCTCTTCCGTTCCAGATACTTGGACGATGTATGTTCTACATATCTTAACTGCCTTGCCTCTCTTCCGTTCCAGATACTTGGACGATGTATGTTCTACATATCTTAACTGCCTTGCCTCTCTTCCGTTCCAGATACTTGGACGATGTATGTTCTACATATCTTAACTGCCTTGCCTCTCTTCCGTTCCAGATACTTGGACAATGTATGTTCAACATATCTTAATTGCCTTGCTTCTCTTCTGTTCCGTTCCAGATACTTGGACGATGTATGTTCAACATATCTTAACTGCCTTGCTTCTCTTCCGTTCCAGATACTTGGACAATGTATGTTCAACATATCTTAATTGCCTTGCTTCTCTTCTGTTCCGTTCCAGATACTTGGACGATGTATGTTCAACATATCTTAACTGCCTTGCTTCTCTTCCGTTCCAGATACTTGGACAATGTATGTTCAACATATCTTAATTGCCTTGCTTCTCTTCTGTTCCGTTCCAGATACTTGGACAATGTATGTTCAACATATCTTAACTGCCTTGCTTCTCTTCTGTTCCGTTCCAGATACTTGGACAATGTATGTTCAACATATCTTAATTGCCTTGCTTCTCTTCTGTTCCGTTCCAGATACTTGGACGATGTATATTCAACATATCTTAACTGCCTTGCTTCTCTTCCGTTCCAGATAATTGGACGATGTATGTTCTGCTTATCTTAATTCCATTACATCTCTACCGGTTCAAACATGTTTGGACTTCAGCTCTCGGGCGAAACTCTTCTCCATAAAAAAATAATTAAATGGAGATTAGTGCGACTATGAGATAGGCACAACTATATATTATATAAAAATTAATATTTTAGATATCACGTGGGGTCGAGAGTAGAGATGTAGAAAACATCTAAAATGAACATAAAATGGTATTAAACAACGCCTTACAGGAACAGTCAGTCTGCTTACACTTCCATGGGTGTAGCGGATATGGGAATGCCCGGACTTCTGTGATACTGATTCCATGAATAGATTAGAATAGGCATTAAGCAGCTATGTCTGTAGAGAGACGAGTCAAAGTACGATTTTTCGGCTAAAGTCTTCATCAGGTACACAACAACAAATATTTATACAATAACAAACACGAAAGGCAGGCGTTAATCTCAAAATGATGTAAAGTCCTAGATTAAGGTCATAAATTAATGTGATCTTCACAACAAAACTACAACGGTTTTAAAATACTACAAATTATCTCTATGCTAGTCATTAACTCAATTTATTTTATTCTTGGGTTAGAGTTAGGTTTTTGGGTTAGGGTTAGAGCTAGGCGTTTTGGTTAGGGTTAGTTAGGCTTTTGGGTTAAGGTTATAGTTAGGCTTTTGTGTTAGGGTTAGAATTATGCTTTTGGGTTAGGGTTAGAGTTAGGCTTTTGGGTTAAGGTTAGAGTTAGGCTTTTGTGTTAGGGCTAGAGTTAGGGTTAGATTTGGGCTTTTGGGTTAGGGTTAGGGTTAGAGTTAGGCTTTTGGGTTAAGGTTAGAGTTAGGCTTTTTTGTTTGGGTTAGAGTTATGCTTTTGGGTTAGGGTTAGAGTTAGGGTTGAATTAGAGTTAGAGTTAGAGAGGCAGAATTAGAGTTCTTCTTCTTCTGTTTCTTCTTCTGTTTCTTCTTCATCTTCTGTTTCTTCTTCATCTTCTGTTTCTTCTTCTTCTTCTGTTTCTTCTTCTTCTTCTGTTTCTACTTCTTCTTTTTCTGTTTCTTCTTCTTCTGTTTCTTCTTCTGTTTCTTCTTCTGTTTCTTCTTCATCTTCTGTTTCTTCTTCATCTTCTGTTTCTTCTTCATCTTCTGTTTCTTCTTCTTCTTCTGTTTCTACTTCTTCTTTTTCTGTTTCTTCTTCTTCTGTTTCTTCTTCTGTTTCTTCTGTTTCTTCTTCTGCATCTTCTTCCTCTTCTGTTTCTTCTTCTTCTTCTTCTTCTGTTTCTACTTTTTCTTTTTCTGTTTCTTCTTCTGTTTCTTCTGTTTCTACTTCTTTTTCTGTTTCTTCTTCTTCTTCTGTTTCTACTTCTTTTTCTGTTTCTTCTTCTTCTTCTGTTTCTACTTCTTTTTCTGTTTCTTCTTCTTCTTCTGTTTCTACTTCTTCTTTTTCTGTTTCTTCTTCTGTTTCTGTTTCTTTCTACTTCTTCTGTTTCTACTTCTTCTTCTGTTTCTACTTCTTCTTCTTCTGTTTCTACTTCTTCTTTTTCTGTTTCTTCTTCTGTTTCTGTTTCTTTCTACTTCTTCTGTTTCTACTTCTTCTTCTGTTTCTACTTCTTCTTCTTCTGTTTCTACTTCTTCTTTTTCTGTTTCTACTTCTTCTTCTTCTGTTTCTACTTCTTCTTCTTCTGTTTCTACTTCTTCTGTTCTTCTTCTTCATCTTCTGTTTCTTCTTCTTCATCTTCTGTTTCTTCTTCCTCTTCTGTTTCTTCTTCCTCTTCTATTTCTTCTTCTTCTTCTTCTGCTGTTTCTTCTCCTTCTTTTTCTATTGTTTCTTCTGCATCATCTTCATCTTCTTCTTCAGTGTTAAAGTGTTTTCATCATGCGAAATTAATTATTTTTCCTGTTTCTCGATCGAGGGGTAAGAACAACAACAACAACATAACACATGAGATGAGCTGGTCGCATATGAGCGCGTGTGTCCTGATTTGTCCCCTAAACCTGTGCCTTGGCTAACTCAGTTTGCACAAAACATGACAATGTTAAAATATGTTTCTTCTAACTCAATAATTTTAGGGATCGTTGGGGCAATTATTTTCCAGTCAACCATTTGCTGTCCCATGGAATACGGGTTCGATCCTGCTTCGGACCATATATTGCTCTTTGTTGTTTTTTCCTGTTGTTTATTTGTCATTTTTTCCGAGTGCTGTAAACATACCACCTCCGCCTATGATTCTCTGAATTATCGCCTCGGGAGTTTCCCTCTATAATAATATTATTTTTTTAATTATTTGTCTTATTTGCATTTCTCTCTATATTCAGTCATTCGCTAAAGTCGAGATTTGTCAATTCTTTAATGTTATCTCCCCCGTCTCTTTCTCTGCCTACCTCTCCTTCTCCCTCCATATATAGCTCATTGCAACACTATTGTTACAGGTCGTGAAAACAAAACATTTTGAGATTTATTATCCGTGTGAGCTTACATGCGCATTAATAGTACTCAAGAGAAAGAAAGATTAGCATAGAATTCATCTAATATTTTATTTTAATGGTGCTCTCTTTCGGCTCAGACACATGGGTCCTCTAGGTTCAGCCCTTGTTTTATTGCTTCTAGAAATTGCGGATAACTGTCGGTGCCGTTTTTCAGTTGATAACTCGAGCAGACGCTAAGGCAATGGTTTATCGGCACGCCGAATGAGGCGGGTGTTCTGGGTTTTTGAGATAACTCGGCCACCGCCCATTTGCCGGTGTGTTCTGACGGGTGATTGTGTTGTTGCTTTCACTGGCATAATCTGTCACGTGCGATTACGCGGAGAGTGTGGAGCCCCTGTGAGACTTAACGTTGATGGAGAAACATTCCAGGGAAAATGTGCTTTTATTTTAATGTGTTTCTATGAAAAGCGAGCTCTTTATCTGTTTCCGGTCAGACACAAATGTTGATCAAGGCTAGTTGTCGTATATAGCTTTTTTTTTGTTAGTGTTTTTTTTGTGTTCTTTCTTCTTTCCATATGCACATTTTTAGCGCCGAGAGTTAAGATAGTTTGAGCATCCTTCGATCTTTGGTTATCCTCTACTGATATCGCACCTTTTCTAGTGCTTTCAATAGGGGATGGGATCATGCTATTTAACTCAGATCTGTTGGCTCTAAGCTTCACACAGTTTTTAGTAAGTCCTTGAGTGGAATCTTCCGGAAATTTCTAGTAGTAATTAATAGACGGAAGTTAATTGATATAGACAGAAGTTAATTGATATAGACGGAAGTTAACTGATATAGATGGAAGTTAATTGATATAGACGGAAGTTAATTGATATAGATATAAGTAATTGATATTAGACGGAAGTTAATTGATATAGACGAAAGTTAATTAATATAGACGGAAGTTAATTGATATAGAATGAAGTTAATTGATATAGACGGAAGTTAATTGATATAGACATAAATAATTGATATAGACGGAAGTTAATTGATATAGACTGAAGTTAATTGATATAGAAGGAAGTTAATTGATATAGACGGAAGTTAATTAATATAGACGGAAGTTAATTGATATAGACTAAAGTTAATTGATATAGACGGAAGTTAATTGATATAGACATAAGTAATTGATATAGACGGAAGTTAATTGATATAGACTGAAGTTAATTGATATAGACGGAAGTTAATTGATATAGACGGAAGTTAATTGATATAGACAGAAGTAATTGATATAGACAGAAGTTAATTGATATAGACGGAAGTTAATTGATATAGACGGAAGTTAATTGATATAGATGGAAGTTAATTGATATAGACGGAAGTTAATTGATATAGACATAAGTAATTGATATAGACGGAAATTAATTGATATAGACGGAAGTTAATTAATATAGGCGGAAGTTAATTGATATAGACGGAAGTTAATTGATATAGACGGAAGTTAATTAATATAAGCGGAAGATAATTGATATAGATGAAAGTTAATTGATATAGACGGAAGTTAATTGATATAGACATAAGTAATTGATATAGACTAAAGGTAATATATATAGACGGAAGTTAATTAATATAGACGGAAGTTAATTGATAGAGACGGAAGTTAAATAATATAGACGGAAGTTAATTGATATAGATTGAAGTTAATTAATATAGACGGAAGTTAATTGATATAGATGGAAGTCAATTGATATAGACGGAAGCTAATTGATATACACGGAAGTTAATTGATATAGACTGAAGTTAATTGATATAGATGGAAGTTAGTTGATATAGACGGAATTTATTTGATATACACGAAAGTTAATTGATATAGACTGAAGTTAATTGATATAGATGGAAGTTAATTTATATAGACGGAAGTTAATTGATATAGACAGAAGTAATTGATATAGACGGAAGTTAATTGATATAGACGGAAGTAATTGATATAGACGGAAGTTAATTGATATAGATGGAAGTTAATTGATATAGACGGAAGTTAATTGATATAGACAGAAGTAATTGATATAGACGGAAGTTAATTGATATAGACAGAAGTAATTGATATAGACTGAAGTTAATTGATATAGACGGAAGTTAATTGATATAGATGGAAGTTAATTGATATAGACGGCAGTTAATTGATATAGCCGGAAGTTAATTGATATAGACGGAAGTTAATTGATATAGACAGAAGTAATTGATATAGACGGAAGTAAATTGATATAGACGGAAGTTAATTGATATAGACAAATGTAATTGATAAAGACGGAAGTTCATTGATATAGACTGAAGTTAATTGATATAGACGGAAGTTAATTGATATAGACAGAAGTTAATTGATATAGACTGAAGTTAATTGATATAGACGGAAGTTAATTCATATAGATAGAAGTAATTGATATAGACGGAAGTTAATTGATAAAGACGGAAGTAATTGATATAGACGGAAGTTAATTGATATAGACAGAAGTTAATTGATATAGACGGAAGTTAATTGATAAAGACATAAGTAATTGATATAGACGGAAGTTAATTGATATAGACAGAAGTTAATTGATATAGACGGAAGTTAATTGATATAGACGGAAGTTAATTGATATAGACGGAAGTAATTGATATAGACGGAAGTAATTGATATAGACGGATGTTAATTGATATAGACAGAAGTTTATTGATATAGACTGAAGTTAATTGATATCGATAGAAGTAATTGCTATAGACGGAAGTTAATTGATATAGACGGGAGTAATTGATATAGACGGAAGTAATTGATATAGACAGAAGTTAATTGATATAGCCGGAAGTAATTGATATAGACAGAAGTTAATTGATATAGCCGGAAGTTAATTGATATAGACGGAAGTTAATTGATATAGACGAAAGTTAATTGATATAGACGGAAGTTAATTGATATAGCCGGAAGTTAATTGATATAGACGGAAGTTAATTGATATAGACGGAAGTTAATTGATATAGACGGAAGTTTAATTGACATAGACGGAAGTTAATTGATATAGACTGAAGTTAATTGATATAGACGGAAGTTAATCGATATAGACGGAAGTTAATTGATATAGCCGGAAGTTAATTGATATAGACGGAAGTTAATTGATATAGATAGAAATAATTGCTATAGACCGAAGTTAATTGATATAGACGGAAGTTAATTGATATAGCCGGAAGTTAATTGATATAGACTGAAGTTAATTGATATAGACGGAAGTTAATTGATACAGACGGAAGTTAATTGATATAGACTGAAGTTAATTGATATAGATTGAATGAAGTTAATTGATATAGACTGAAGTTAATTGATATAGACGGAAGTTAATTGATATAGACGGAAGTTAATTGATATAGACAGAAGTAATTGATATAGACGGAAGTTAATTGATATAGACGGAAGTTAATTGATATAGACGGAAGTTAATTGATATAGACGGAAGTAATTGTTATAGACCGAAGTTCATTGATATAGACGGAAGTTAATTGATATAGACGGAAGTTAATTGATATAGACGGATGTTAATTGATATAGACGGAAGTTAATTGATACGAATTTTTAGCGGCTGGGCGAACCCCGGAGCCTGTCAGTCGGAAAAAAAACCCCGCCACTGCTGGTGATCGAACTCGGACCCTTCTGGTCTGAAAGCGAGCACACTAACCACTCAGCCACCGAGGCGAGCACACTAACCACTCAGCCACCGAGGCGAGCACACTAACCACTCAGCCACCGAGGCGAGCACACTAACCACTCAGCCACCGAGGCGAGCACACTAACCACTCAGCCACCGAGGCGAGCACACTAACCACTCAGCCACCGAGGCGAGCACACTAACCACTCAGCCACCGAGGCTCCTTAACCCATTTACTAAATGTATATTAAATATTTAAATCTTGATATTTATATCTTCAAATAACGCCCCCCCCCCACCCCCCGGCCAACCTTTCTTCTTTTTTTCTTGCTTCGCTTTAAAAAGGTTGTGGTGACCTTGGTGGCCTAGTTGGGAAACCCACTCGACTGAGCTACCGACGTTCGGACAACCCGTGTTCGATTCCCGCTGGAAGCAGTATGAATTGTACTCGTGGTTAGAAAAAAAATACCCCCGCGGTCGACCCAGCTGCTGGCAGAAATGGGTACCAGGGTATTACTCTGGGAAGATAAGGAATGCTGCCTCGCATCGTGAGTTTCGATGTTTGAAGCGACACTATCCAGATGACTCTGAACACTTCTGGATAGGCGGCCGAGCACATATGGGTGTAAACTCGCGTGCTAAGACGCCGATTCAAGTATCGAACTTTACCATTACCTTACCTTTAAAATGGTTGTATAGCTTTTGTTATTAAAGAAAAATGTGGAATTATTTTTTGGGAGGGTCAAATTAAATTGAGCAAATGGAAATGAAATTGAAGACTTTAGAGTTAGTAAAGGTAAAGTACGAGACTTGAACCGGCGTCTTAGCACGCGAGTTTACACCCATGCTCGGCCGCCTATCTAGAAATGTTCGGAGATTTCTGTATAGTGTCGCCTCAAGCATCGAAACTCATATGCGAAGCAATATTCCTCACCTTCCCAGGGTAATACCCTGGTACCCATTTCTACCAACGGCTGGGTCGACCGTGGGGGTATTTTTTTTTCCCAACCACGAGTACAATTCACACTGCTCCCAGCGGGAATCGAACACGGGTTGTCCGAACGTCGGTAGTCTAGTCGGGTGGTTTTCCCAACTCGGCTGCCGAGGATGTTCTTCATTTACTTCATGTAAATTTCAGTTATAGCTTATTAATACTTATAGGTATTAAAAAAAAAAAATCCCAACTTATTCTGTAATTTGTTTTACATTGAACACAGGTTCCACATTTTGCTTCAATTAAATAAACGTTAAATTTGAAATCGAAGCCCAAATTTCATTAATTTTCTTTTCTGGATAGTAATTCTCATATGATGGTTTCGATAAATCCAAGTTTATGGAGGTTCCAGTGATTGGAACACCTTTTAAGATTGGCATTCGGATTCCAGAAAATCTAGTATTCGTCCCATCTCTAGTTTCAAGTATTCGTCCCATCTCTAGTTTCTAGTTTTCGTCCCATGTCTAGTTTGAAGTATTCGTCCCATCTCTAGTTTGAAGTATTCGTCCCATCTCTTGTTTCTAGTTTTCGTCCCATCTCTAGTTTCTAGTTTTCGTCCCATCTCTAGTTTCTAGTTTTCGTCCCATCTCTAGTTTCTAGTATTCTTAGCTTGCGATCTATAATTGTTGTGAACTCTATTCGTTGTTTGCAGTTTCGTTTTTACAATTATTCACTTCTACAACTACAACAATTCAGAGAACTAGACCTAATGTGTAGACATTACTGTACGGACAACTAACGAGAAGAATAACAAGAATCAATAACTTTATTAATTGTTATCTATTTTGGTACTCCAGAAATATCGTATAGAAGCAGTGTGGTCTAGAGGTAAGTCGTCAGTCTTTGAACACAATTGGCCCAGGTTCGAATCCCGTCACAGGTGTTGGAATTGTTTTTATTTTTGAATCCGTGGTTTCTTTGTGGCTTCACCCTCTCCCGATTTCTAGACAGTGAGATCCGATGTCTGGCCCTCTCTGGGTAGTGAGATCCGATGTCTGGCCCTCTCTGGGTAGTGAGATCCGATGTCTGGCCCTCTCTGGATAGTGAGATCCGATGTCTGGCCCTCTCTGGGTAGTGAGATCCGATGTCTGGCCCTCTCTGGGTAGTGAGATCCGATGTCTGGCCCTCTCTGGGTCATGAGATCCGATGTCGGGCCCTCTCTGGGTTGTGAGATCCGATGTCTGGCCCTCTCTGGGTAGTGAGATCCGATGTCTGGCCCTCTCTGGGTAGTGAGATCCGATGTCTGGCCCTCTCTGGGTAGTGAGATCCGATGTCTGGCCCTCTCTGGGTAGTGAGATCCGATGTCTGGCCCTCTCTGGGTAGTGAGATCCGATGTCTGGCCCTCTCTGGGTAGTGAGATCCGATGTCTGGCTCTCTCTGGATAGTGAGATCCGATGTCTGGCTCTCTCTGGGTAGTGAGATCCGATGTCTGACTCTCTCTGGATAGTGAGATCCAGTGCCCTGAGAGGTAATGGTGATGAAAATGTTCATGTTAAAGAATCCTCGTCAAACTGAGAGATAACGGCGATAAACTCTGCAAATGTTAAAGAGCCATCGTCAAATAATAATAAAAAAGAGTTGAAAAGAGTAAGCCAAAATGTTGTCCCCCGGGACAAATTTGTTGAGCAAGTAATAATTTACCCATGGGGACAAATAATAATAAATGAATATTATTTTAGAGGGAATCTTCCGAGGCGATAATCAGTGAATCAATTCAGAGGAAGAGATATGTTTACAGCACTCGGAAAAAATGACAAATAACAGAACAACAACAGAAAAAAATATGGACCAAGGCAGTATCGAACCCGTACTCAGTGGCACAGCGCCTTGCCACGAAAAGCCAAACGCTAGGGAACACCCATTCCGGAGATGGATGTCGAATCGAAAGACGCAGGTGTCGCGGCTTACCGTCGAACTAGTGACATAACGCATCCACTCACACTTAATAGGCGAACAGTGAAGAGGAAGAGGAAGAAACAGTGTATTCATTAATTATTGTTGTCTTTATTGTTTGCGTGTACATCTTGCCTTGTGAGAAGCACCAATTCACTGATAGGCCTGGGGCGCTGTAGTATCTGGATGGTGCTTCTGTCATTGTATGAGCTACAAACATATTCACGTCATTTAAAGCTCATATCGCTATCATGGCATGGAAAACAGTCAACAACAGAACTGATACGATGCACTGTGGATAGAAGATTGTGGAGGGACATGATCACCTACGCCAACCGGTAAGGCACATGATGATGATGATGATCGCTATTTGGAGTAGAACAATTTTGAAATCGCCGATATGAGAGTCAAGACGCCACGATCCCAGCGCCAGCTAATTTCTCTTACCTCCCTTATCCGTATTCCAATTAGAAACTTGTCATATTTTGGTAATGGTATTTGGAGTAGCTTACAGATTTATTTCCCTTGAGTGCCTCTCCGGCTCTCTTGGCTGTATTTGGTACAAGAAGAAATTTGACCTACGTTAGATCAAGCAGGAGTCCCTTACAATTGTCACATCGTCTTCTCTCTTGTCTTCTTGATTGACACATGTC
>JAVIAB010000124.1:64471370-64536370 GCA_032433765.1 Megaustenia siamemsis
TGTTCCCATCCTGTTGATACTATTCCTTTTTCTGTTGACACTATTCCCTTTCTTGTTGACACTATTTCTATCCTGTTGACACTATTCCCTTTTCTGTTGACGCTATTCCCATCCTGTTGACACTATTCCATTTCTTGTTGACACTATTCCCATCCTGTTGACACTATTCCCATCCTGTTGACACTATTCCCTTTCTTGTTGACACTATTCCCATCATATTGACACTATTCCCATCCTGTTGACACTATTCCCATCCTGTTGACACTATTTTCATCCTGTTGACACTATTCCCATCCTGTTGACACTATTCCCATCCTGTTGATACTATTCCCTTTTTTGTTGACACTATTCCCATCCTGTTGACACTATTCCCTTTCCTGTTGGCACCATTCCCATCCTGTTGACACTATTCCCATCCTGTTGACACTATTCACTTTCTTGTTGACACTATTCCCATCCTGTAGATACTATTCCCTTTCCTGTTGACACTATTCACTTTCTTGTTGACACTATTCCCATCCTGTAGACACTATTCCCTTTCCTGTTGAAACTATTCTCTTGCCTGTTGTCACTATTTCCTTTCCTGTTGACACTATTCTCATCCTGTTGATACAATTCACTTTCTTGTTGAAACTATTCCCATCCTGTTGACACTATTCCCATCCTGTTGACACTATTCCCTTTCCTGTTGGCACCATTCCCATCCTGTTGACACTATTCCCTTTCCTGTTGACACTATTCCCATCCTGTTGACACTATTCCCTTTCTTGTTGACACTATTCCCATCCTGTTGACACTATTTCCATCCTGTTGACACTATTCCCATCCTGTAGACACTATTCCCTTTTCTGTTGACATTATTCTCTTGCCTGTTGTCACTATTTCCTTTCCTGTTGACACTATTCTCATCCTGTTGACACAATTCACTTTCTTGTTGAAACTATTCCCATCCTGTTGACAATATTCCTATCCTGTTGACACTGTTCCCTTGCATGTTGACACTATTTCCTTTCCTGTTGACAGTATTACCTTTCCTGTGGACACTATTCCCTTTCTTGTTGACACTATTCCCATCCTGTTGACACTACTCCTATCCTGTTGACACTATTTCCTTTCCTGTTGACACTTTTCCATTTCTTTTTACACTTTCTTTCTGTTAACATTTTCCTTTCTGTTGACACGTTCCTTTCATTTGACACGTTCCTTTCTGTTGACACCTTCCTTTCTATCGACACTTTCCCGTCTGTTGCATCTCCAACAATCAACTATGCGTTGCAGTGTGTTTAGACTGCGTTTGAGGAATAAACCTATTCCCTGCAGCTTGTTGTTCAGGGTTGCTTCTGTTGGCCATACTTTTGTTCTTAGAGTTTTGGGTACTGATACAATCCTATAGGGCAGAGGTTTCCAAGTTTTTTTCGAGTCGAGAACCCATTTTATATAGAAGCAAAATGACCCGCTACCTCTATACATTTAACAATAGTCTTTTTTTTTTTTTTTAATGGGGTAAATGAGAACACATCGAAAATCGTTTCTTCCAGAACAGTATCATTGAAAGTAATGTCAACCTCGGACATATTTAATGTCAACCTCGGACATATTTAATGTCAACCTCGGACATATTTAATGTCAACCTCGGACATATTTAATGTCAACCTCGGACATATTTAATGTCAACCTCGGACATATTTAATGTCAACCTCGGATATATTTAATGTCAACTTAGGACATATTTAATGTCAACTTAGGATATATTTAATGTCAACTTAGGATATATTTAATGTCAACTTAGGATATATTTAATGTAAACTTAGGACATATTTAATGTAAACTTAGGACATATTTAATGTCAACTTAGGACATATTTAATGTCAACTTAGGATATATTTAATGTCAACTTAGGATATATTTAATGTCAACTTAGGATATATTTAATGTCAACTTAGGACATATTTAATGTCAACTTAGGACATATTTAATGTCAACTTTGGACATATTTAATGTCAACTTAGGACATATTTAATGGCAACTTAGGACAGTTGGACTGTTGGGTCTCGAGGCAAGACACTAACCTTGAGACAGAGAAGTTGTGGGTTCACATTCCTGCTGCACCAGTTGGGATTTTTACTTGTGATTTCTCTCTGCGGCAAACTATAGACGGAAACTCATGGACGGAAAAAAATATGAGTACCACCGAAGACGGAGTTGCCTATCTGCCTGTGTTACGAGGGACCCCTTAGCGCACGGCTAGAAGGGACATACGGATTAACACGCAAAACACGAAGTTCCTAATCTCTAGGGATTTCGTCAGAAGTAAAAAGTGGAGAACGCAAAAAAACTAATAAAATTTAAAAAAAAATAATAAAATATAGGGCATATTTAATGCGATAATTGAAATTGTAACCCATTAACAAAGCCTAGAATTTCGTGGTTGAGTTTTCGTTAATGGTAATCCCAAGTCACTCTCAACATTTATTCTGCTTCTTGCTTTGGTTTACAATTGAAAGAGCGTTTCTATGTATCTTTCGTTCGCCTGAAGTATTGTCAATATATGCAATGTCGTTCCCTGTATAAATGTTTCTGTCTTTTGTAATTCTTGTAGTGACCCATATAGTTTTGTCTATCTACAACTATTGTTCGATCCTGACCGACGGCTTCCGGGTTCACTCAGCCTTAAATCGGTGCCGGTTTTTTTTTTCTGGTAAAGTAAAGCGGCACGGGCATAGTACCGACCACATTACCTCTTGTGCTGAACCATGTGCCGAAGGTCTATAAAAATTAAGGTCACTAAAACCATATTCCCTATACGTCACTTGGCGTGATGGGGCTCTTACGCTTTTAGTTAACAATGTCACTTTCTTTGTTGCAACTACTCCCAAGCTAGTTTACATCTTCTCATTACTTCCTGCAATTATTTCTTTCTAGTTTACACTGTTCTATTCTTTTTTGCAATTATTCATTTCTAGTTTACATTGACACATTCATTATTGCAATTATTCCTTTTCAGCTTAAATTGTCCTATTTTATTTATTTATTTTTTTTTTTGCAATTTTTCCTTTCTAGTTTACGTTGACCCATTCATTGTTACAATTATTCCTCTCCAGTTTACGCTGTCCTATTCATTTTTTTTTTTTGCAAATTATTACTTTCTCGTTTACGCTGTCTCATTAATTCTTGTATTTATTTCCTTTTTTGGCAATACACCATTCTTTCTTTTAATAATTTCTTTCCAGTTGACTCTGTCTGTTGTATTCTTTGCTGTAATTATTCTCTCCAATTGTTGTTATTCCCTTTACGTTGATTTTATCCCCTTGACTATTCACCGAATAGCTAGCAGAATCTTCACTGACCGGAATGGTCCGGGTTTAGTGTCCAGACGCGAATTTTTTTTTTTTTTTTCGGGCCGACACGGTTATGAGGTTTACCCAGCCTCCAAAAATGGGTTCCTGAAATTTATTTTTCTTCCTTTTCTTTTAAAGAGCTGCTTGGTGTACTACCGACCACGTCAGCCATTAAAAAAATGTGCTGAATGAAATAATTGAGTTTTTAAATTAAAAAAAAAAATAAAAAACTAGCACTAGCTTCATATTTTCCATATTTATTACGGCATTGGGGAATGTTTGCTTAACGTTGATTTGTTCATTGTCTCTCGTTAAAAACTTCCTTTTTGTTGGAACTGTTTTCTTTATGCTGGCATTAAACACTCATCGGTTGCCCTACTCCTTCATTATTAACGCTGTTTCCCCTCTTTTTGCGCTGTATTCTTCTTCTTTTTTTTTGAGTAATTTATACATAGTTGGCACAACTCCTTGCCTATTCGGCACATACGCTGCTGTTTTGGCTAATTTTAATCATTTAAATATTTATCTTTCTTTTTGTGTCGTAAAGGCACACTCTCTATATGTGACAACCTTTTCTACACTTTAATCAGGAACGATCAAACACATTCCATCAGCTTTTCTTTAATAAACACATCCCTATCAATATGACCAGTTTTCGATATCATCGTATCCAACTTTAGTTTATTTCCTAAATGATTTAACTTTTCTTGTTAAATAATAAATTTCAGGTGAAGACAGCCTCGATATCGCCACTGCAACCATCGCCAGCTAATTCAACGTCATTGACAGAGTCGGAACATCCGACATTTCTCTACTTCTCTGAGAAGGCACGGGTGCCGTCTGAACAAGATTTCGGGATTTCCAGGGAAGATAAATTAATCACAGGTGCTGAGACTCAAGGTAAGTACAATCATAACTACTCCTTGTGTACATATATAAATAGGTTGAGACACGAAAGTAAACAGCCTACATAACAACCAACTTAGTCGTTTCTACATGAGCTGTCTCACGAAGCTGTTTAGTGTTCTTCTCTTCTTCGGATTCATCCGTTAAATTGGCGCGGATGCGTTGTGTTGTTAATTGGAGGAAAAGCATTTTTGCCCACACGATGACCAGTTTTGACCTAATCTTGTCGACTTTTAACTTTCAATGGTTCATTAATGTGAGCAGTTTCGTTGTTTACCGAAAAGGCAATGCGTCGAACTATCTACAGACCATGTAAGGGTGACGTTCGTTCGTTCGCTTTCGTCAGCTTTTTGACCTCTGACGAAGTCCCACCCACTCAATTTTGTGGGACTGAATTTTGCGTGTAAAGTCTGTTTTATCCCATTACAGGATGCCCCTCGCCATGCAGGCAGATTTACTCCGACTTCAGAGGTACTAATTTTTAGGGAATTAGTAAAACCCAGGTGTCCTCGCCAGGGTACGAACCCCGGCTGTTGCCGTGGTAAGCTAACCGCCTATCGATTTTGCTAACCGGACACCCAGGGTGACAATAAAGCCACGAAGAAACACTGCATTACTTTAAAAAAAAAAAAAATTCCAAGCTACTGTGGTGGGATTTGAAACCTCCCTATTCAGACCCCGAAGTCTCACCCCAATACCACCCAAACCCTTTGGGAGCCGCGATAGCTCAGTGGTTAGTGAACTGGACTACAAAGGACAAGAGATCAGGTTCGATCCTGATCGACAGCTTTCGAGTTCACCCAACCTTAAATAGGTTCCATATTTTTTCTGGGCAAGTAAAGCGCACGGACGTAATTCCGACCACATTACCCCATAAATCATGTACAGAAATTCTATAACATTTATGGTGACTAACACCATATTCCCTAGACACCACTTTGTGTGACGGAGCTCTTTACTTTACTTTTACCCACTCCCCTTACCGGTTACATTAGAGTGACAAAATAAAATGCATGGAAGCTAAAATTCCAAGCATCTACATAATGCTGCAAATTGTCCCTGTGAGATGGCTGGCCATGTCCCAATGCGTTATGAACACATTCCACAAGATCTATTCCTCAACACGATCAGCGAATATACAGCAACCAAGCAATGGACAGAACAAACGCTTCTAAGATTATCTTTAGACGTCTCTTAACATATAAAAAATACTTCAATATATTTTCATATTTTCTGGAAAACTATTACGCAGTATTACCAACTACGGCTAATAGCATTACTAGAAGTGTTAGCCTCGCTGAAAAAAAAAATAATCGACAAAGCACAAAGAAAGCATGCTGCCAAGAAAAAGATTGAACGATAGATGCTCAATTAATCGACTCTTACATAATTTCATGTGGCAGAGTTATTAAGACCAAATTGAACATTAACAGTCACTCCTACACACAAAAAGGGGTTTCAATTAAATACCACTGAAGCTGTTCTGATATTGCTTGTGGTGAACGGCTACGCCTGTATATATCACAACTTGTCATTGATATTTTTAGCTGTTTTTCTAAGTTGCTAATTTCAGAACTAAAGAGTGTCCGAAAGAGAATGTACCTCATTCATTAAGCTATTGTCGTCCCCCCTGATGTCATATCATGATCTTTTATTTATTTTATATCAAAGGTAATGTAGCGTCTGAAAGTGTTTTTATCCTACCTTACACAAGATTCAATATAGGTGCCCTTCGTGACACCGCAGCTATCTAGTCGATAGTTTATTTCCTCCTTTACTGGTCGCGTTTACAGCACAAAATGCTTTCTGTTGTTTTGTGGGCACTATCTTGGAAAATATGTGTGTGTATGTGTGTGTATGCGTAGAGCTACTATTTCAAATTAAGCCGTTATGTTTCAGTTACAATCAACGCTTCTTACAAGTACACGCTGGTCTTCAGTTACATTCAACGCTTCTTACAAGGACACGCTGGTCTTCAGTTACAATCAACGCTTCTTACAAGTACACGCTGGTCTTCAGTTACAATCAACGCTTCTTACAAGTACACGCTGGTCTTCAGTTACAATCAACGCTTCTTACAAGTACACGCTGGTCTTCAGTTACAATCAACGCTTCTTACAAGTACACGCTGGTCTTCAGTTACAATCAACGCTTCTTACAAGTACACGCTGGTCTTCAGTTACAATCAACGCTTCTTACAAGTACACGCTGGTCTTCAGTTACAATCAACGCTTCTTACAAGTACACGCTGGTGTTCAGTTACAATCAACGCTTCTTACAAGTACACGCTGGTCTTCAGTTACAATCAACGCTTCTTACAAGTACACGCTGGTCTTCTGGAAAGAAAATAAAGAAAAGATTAAATGCTTTTTCGTACACTGTATATCTGGTAGCTCTAGATTATTCTTCGACTCTAGATAATTAGATGAACAGATCTCTCTAAAATGAATAACATATAACATTTGTGATTGAAATGGGAATATTTCGCATCATAGAGCACACCAATAAAACTGAATTACGCTACATGATGCATAATTGTTGTGTGTCCCAATTTATTCACTGAATCTCCAAATCGAAGGTTGGCTACCACGGAGAGTCATTCCGCTCTGTCTCTTGGTTTGATGGTGCAGATTGCCATAGGCTGACTAGTCCATCGTTTGATGTTACGCGTCCATGGTTGTCTTGGTCTGCCTCTGCCTATTTTTCCTTGAATGTAGAGTGTTCCAATTATAAACCATAAAATGTTAATTTCAAAAATAAATTAAACATTAAACGTATTAATTTTTTCCCCATAAATGCTGCCAAATGATTGGAACTAACAATGCTACTTTAACATATTAACAATCAGCTGAGATAGATTTAAAGAGATTAGACCTTTCGTTTGCGGACACTTGTGGTCAAAGTCATAATCAAGAGATGAACTAAACATGGGGGAGTGCTATGAACCTGAAAACAGTCACAATTTTAAATGTTCAATTATGGCTTTGTGTAGACAAACGATCAAACGAGTACCAAAGCTTCGACTACAATAAGCCTTCAACATAAGAATAAAAAGTAAGTAAAGAGCCCCGTCACGCCAATTGGCGTATAGGGAATATGGCGTTCATAATCATCATCATGTGTCATACCGGTTGGCGTAGGCGATCATGTCCTTCCAAATCTTTTATCTACAGTGCATCGTATCAGTTCTGCTGTTGACTGTTTCCCATGCCATGTCACCAAGCTATCCAGTATTTTCTCTCTTTGTCGTCCGAGATCACTCTTTCCTTGTATTTTGCCAGTTGTGACCAAGTATTCCAACTTTCCTCTTCTCATGATGTGCCCAAAAAATGTTCATTGTATCTTTCTGATGTCTTTTAGGAGTTTCCGTTTTATGTTGGCCTCTTTGATAACTTCCTGATTGGTCGTTTTAGCTGTCCAGGGAACTTTCAACATTCTTTTGAGACATCCCATCTCTGTGGCCTCTAAAGGTCTTTTCGTTTGTTTGTCTACTGTCCATGATTCGCTTCTATAGGTCAGAATTGATTCTTTATAGTACCGATAAACTCTCTATCTCACTTCTATTGACATAGATTTGTTGCATAAGATATTTTTTCATTTTCTGAAATGCTATTTTTGCCTTAGCTATTCTTTTTATTTATGTGGTGCATCTTCCATCTGATGTTATTATTGTGCCCAAGTATTTGGCGCGTTGCAATTGTTTCAGATTTGTCTTGTTTATTTTCATGCTGCTTGATGGTGATAATTATTCCTTTTCTTTGACTATTACTTCTGTTTTCTTACTATTCAGACTGAGACCTTTTTTGTTGCTTTCTTTTACTATTATGTCTATCATTTCTTGTAGTTCGTTCTCTGTCTCTGCTATTAAGACTGTGTCATCCCTGTATCGCAAATTATTTATGTTGTGACCCTTGACTTCAATTCCTTTTTTTTCTACTATTAATAATAGTAGTAATAATATGTTGTTAGTGACCATAAATTTTACAGACCTTCGGCACATGATGTTTGGGGTAATGTGGTCGGTATTACGCCCGTACCGCTTACTTTCTCAGAAAAATTCCGGTACCCATTTAAGGTTGGGTGAATCCGGAAACCGTCGGTCAGGATCGAACCCAACCGCTTGTGCTTCACCATATATATATTAAAATATAAATAAATAATATTTAAAATATGCGATAGGTTAAAATGCCGAAAAAGCTAGATTATCAAGTGCAATAATTAAACTAAATGTACAACATCAGTGCTCAAAGATAGAGAAGTTAGAGTGGTTATGAAATGACGTTAGAGTGGTTAGAAAATGAGGTTAGAGTGGTTATGAAATGACGTTAGAGTGGTTAGAAAATGAGGTTAGAGTGGTTATGAAATGACGTTAGAGTGGTTAGAAAATGAGGTTAGAGTGGTTATGAAATGACGTTAGAGTGGTTATGAAATGGCATTAGAGTGGTTAGAAAATGAGGTTAGAGTGGTTATGAAATGACGTTAGAGTGGTTAGAAAATGAGGTTAGAGTGGTTATGAAATGACGTTAGAGTGGTTATGAAATGGCATTAGAGTGGTTAGAAAATGAGGTTAGAGTGGTTATGAAATGACGTTAGAGTGGTTATGAAATGGCATTAGAGTGGTTAGAAAATGAGGTTAGAGTGGTTATGAAATGACATTAGAGTGGTTAGAAAATGAGGTTAGAGTGGTTATAAAACGACATTGAAATGGTTGGAAAATGAGGTTAGAGTGGTTATGAAAAGACGTTAGAGTGGTTATGAAATGACGTTAGAGTGGTTAGAAAATGAGGTTAGAGTGGTTAGAAAATGACATTAAAGTGGTTATGAAATGAGGTTAGAGTGGTTATGAAATGACGTTAGAGTGGTTAGAAAATGAGGTTAGAGTGGTTAGAAAATGACATTAAAGTGGTTATGAAATGAGGTTAGAGTGGTTATGAAATGACGTTAGAGTAGTTAGAAAATGAGGTTTGGGTGGTAGAAAAGGAAGAAGAAGAGGAACAACCTCTACAAAACAAAATTAGATAAAAGCCAAATGATAGGACATTAAATAATGAAGGACAAATAGGGAATAAATAAAACCTTCGACGAGAGTAAGAGTCTGGCTTCATGAATGAAAAAAAATATCGTGAAAGTAAATAAAGCGTGGGTGGATAAACAGAATAAAAAGTAATCAAACAAAGTAATACAAAGTGTTTTCGAATAAAACTGGTTCTAAAAGTAACAACAGCGTAGCACATTCTTTGGATAAAGGAAGAAAATGTCTACACTATTTTTTGTGACAAATGATGTGAAATAAAAGAAACATATGTTACCAAGGGCCCAAGGCGAAAGACCACAAACATTGTGTTCCGATGTGCATATCTTGCGCTGTGTTTGCTTTTGGTGGCCTTGTAATTCAATAAATATTTACAACAAAAAAACTGCGTATGAAAGAGAGAGAGAGAGAGCTGTTAAAAAACAGAGAATTTTTTGTTATCACATTTTCACATTATTTCTAAATGAGAGCAACGAAAATATTCAAATGAGCTCACTCCTTGAAGTATTGCGCCAATACTTTTGTTGAAATGCCAAAATTTTCTATAATAACACTGCTGTGAACAGATGTCTTCTGAGTGAGATCTGTCTACGGCTGTTATTGTGCAGTGTTTTCTAGTGGATTGTACTTGTATAGAAAGGGAAAAGCATTTGCAACTGAGTAGCCGATGACAAGGAAAGACGGAAAGCAAACGGAAACATGAGAAAGGGACAAAACCTTTTACGTCGGTGTGAAATAAAGCGTATTAAAATAATAAAAATGAATAGGAGAGCTTATATAGAAGCGATGTTGTAGAAAGATAATTATGGATATAGAGGTTTAAGGAGCCGCGATAGCTCAGTGGTTAGTGAACTGGACTACAAAGGACAAGGGGTAGGGTTCGATCTCAACCGACGGCTTTCGGGTTCACCCAGCCTTAAATGGGTACCGGATTTTTTTCTGGGAAAGTAAAGCAGCACGGGCGTAATACCGACCACATTACCCCAAAAATCATGTGCTGAAGGTCTGTAAAATATAGGGTTACTAACACCATATTTCCCTATATGCTACTTGGTGTGACGATGGTACTTTACTACTTACTTTACTATAGAGATTTAAGGGTGGGGGGGGGGGGGTTAATCGACAAGTAGATAAATGATTGTTATGTGCTGCTGACCAACGGATGGTTGGAATATGGTGGATGAATAAAGTAAGGGATGAAAGAACAATAATGGATAGTTTTCTGCTCGATATTATACGTCGGCATTGATGAGTGTGGACAAGACATTATTTAACGGAACATTTTACCCACGCCATACAGTGAAAGGGTGTCCGGTTAGCGCAATCGATAGGCGGTTGGCTTACCACGGCAACAGCCGGGGTTCGTACCCTGGCGAGGACACCTGGGTTTTACTAATTCCCTAAAAATTAGTAGGAGCCGCGATAGCTCAGTGGTTAGTGAACTGGACTACTACGGACAAGAGGTAGGGTTCGATCCCAACCGACGGCTCCGGGTTCACCCAGCCTTAAATGGGTACCGGATTTTTTCTGGGAAAGTAATGCAGCACGGGCGTAATACCGACCACATTACCCCAAAAATCATGTGCTGAAGGTCTGTAAAATATAGGGTCACTAACACCATATTTCCCTATACGCCGCCACTTGGCGTGACGGGGGTACTTTACTTTTTTTTTACATACAGTGAAAACAGAATTCTTTGCACAGTGTTACACTACTCATGATCTAGGAACCAGTTTTGGGATAACGTTTATTAAATAAAGACTACTAACTCTGTCTTGTCTTTCGGCCAAACACATCCGACTTAAGCATGACATTTTTTAGTATCGGGTTGTCTTCCCTCTTCGATCCCTACTCGTTTGTCCAGGCTAGACAAGTTAGTCTGTTACTAGAGGCACCGCGGAAAGGTGGAGTAGGGTCTGGATGGTTCTGGTTTGCCCATCCTGGCACAAGTCATCAGGTGTGGGTCGCTGACAACTTCCAGGTCCACTGCTGTCAGGCGCCTTGGCTTCTCCTGTCAAGAGTACCCCTCTAAATAGGAATGGAGCTCACTAACAACTCAGCAACTGAAACACCTATGATGAGCATATAAATATTGTTTAACATATACATAAAAACACACGCAATAAGACTTACTTCTGTTAGTATTAATCACATAACGAGAATCTCCGAGGCAGAGATATACATATACATGTTGCCATTGTCCACATTTCTTGTTTTTCTTTATTGTTTTCTGATTCTTGAACCATAGAACGAATTTGAAATTATAATAAACTTTATATATATATATATATATATATATATATATATATATATATATATTCACGAACTGTCATAACTAATAATGTAGACTGCCAGAAGTAGATCAAAAGAAAAAAAGAAAAAGATTAGTAATAGCAACACACAAATTAAACAACACGAAGAACATGCGGTACAATACTAACAAGGCAGAAAAAATGTTAATTACTGAGGGCATTTATCTTCCCCATAACAACATTTCAATGTGATTGTGAATCATGGACAATCTTACAAACAGCAATGAAGAGAATTGGTTCATTGGAAACAAATGCTACAGAAAAATCCTTAAGATATCTTGAATAATGAATAGCAGCAATGAAGACATTAAAAGACTTCAACATTAAAAAGAACTGGCCTATAAATAATATCTTACGTAGGAAAATTAAAATACTATTGCCACGTTGAAAGACAGTGGACTGGCAAGAACGATAATTGTAAGGCATGGTTCCTGGAAGACGAAACAGGGCAGACCCAGAAGAAGGTGGTTTTACAAAAAAATCAAAGATATGTTGAACATGACAGGAGAAGAAGTGGGAGATCTGGCTGCAAATGACACGTAGCTTGATGATAACAATTTGAATGTTGTCATCACCTCCTTCAACCTGACGCTCTTTCATAACCTTGGAGAAAGATCTACAAACAAATCCGCAGCTTCATTGCTCGGATGAACGTCCTTGTGCATTTCAGAAATTTGATTAACATGATTTTACCTATAACGGTTTTATGTCATCTGTATACACATTTGATTAACATGATTTTACTTATAACGGTTTTATGTCATCTGTATACACATTTGATTAACATGATTTTACCTATAACGGTTTTATGTCATCTGTATACACATTTGATTAACATGATTTTACCTATAACGGTTTTATGTCATCTGTATACACATTTGATTAACATGATTTTACTTATAACGGTTTTATGTCATCTGTATACACATTTGATTAACATGATTTTACTTATAACGGTTTTATGTCATCTGTATACACATTTGATTAACATGATTTTATTTATAACGGTTTTATGTCATCTGTATACACATTTGATTAACATGATTTTACCTATAACGGTTTTATGTCATCTGTATACACATTTGATTAACATGATTTTACCTATAACGGTTTTATGTCATCTGTATACACATTTGATTAACATGATTTTACTTATAACGGTTTTATGTCATCTGTATACACATTTGATTAACATGATTTTACTTATAACGGTTTTATGTCATCTGTATACACATTTGATTAACATGATTTTACCTATAACGGTTTCATGTCATCTGTATACACATTTGTATTATCAGGTCGGGTAATTGTACCTGCTACTGTATGCAGTAAACAGTACAACCTGTGACTGCCCTGCTGCCTTGCAGGTGAGCTCGGGAGAGTAAAAGGCTAAGGGAGGGTACCCCGAAGTAAAACAACCCCACTGCCTTGTGGGTGAGACTTTTTAGTCAAAGGCTAGCGGAGCCAACCGTAAACAAACCGACGGAAGGCAACAGAAAACCACCATCGTAACGTCTTTGTACAATCATGAATCGTCACAAGAGAACAACTGGAATATATTGTAACAACTGGGAAAATTGAGGGACGAAGAGATAGATGAAAGCAATGAGAAAAGATACCAGACAGCTTAAGAGAATGGCTTGGTAGAAGGTCAACAACAGAAATGATAAATAACTGTCGAGATCGAAAATTGTGGAGAGACATGATCACCTACGCCAGCAGACCCCGTACTTGATGATGATGATACACATTTGATTAACATGATTTTACTTATAACTGTTTTATGTCAACTGTATACAAATTTTATTATTCTGATTTTACTTATAACTGTTTTATGTCAACTGCATACAAATTTTATTAACATGATTTTACTTATAACTGTTTTATGTCAACTGTATACACATTTTATTAACATGATTTTACTTATAACTGTTTTATGTCAACTGTATAAAAATGTGATTAATATGATTTCAATTATGGCAGAAGTGTTTCTTTATAGTGTGTCCAGACATTAACAAATGTTTTATCTGCATCATCACGATACATATATTTTATTGTCTGTTTTCAAAGGTGCTAGTTTTTCAGTCACCTACATTAGGTAAAGATTATACTGGGAAGGAGTAACTATCGACCGCAATAGTTTCTTAGAGAATTTGAAATTGATACTTTTGTATGTGTGGAGTACGCCGTATTTTAACGGGCGTGATGTTCTACATAGTTCTAGGAAACAAGGAAATTAAACCCGGGACAATGAGTATGAACTCAAGGCGGATTGAGTTATTTGCGGGTCATCATCATTGCACTCCGAACATGTCCATAGGTGCTCAGATCCCCTCCTCAGCAATTCCCGCAGTGTCCAGCGACTGACGACTCCAGTTCTATGTTGGTTGATAAGTCTTCTTACACGGCCACCAAGTTTCTCATTTCTGGCTGTGCCCATCTTAACTCCATTTCCATCATCCGAAGAAGTGACGTTGATCTGTGTTTGTCGAAGCCCTGTGCTCTTCCCACATCTCGGAGGGCATTGATGATGTCCGCCCGATCCATTGGTTGCTCGTCCTCAACGACAGCGCAGCTAGCCAACCTGTCCGCCCTTTCATTTTCCCGTACTCCCGCATGTCCAGGGACATAGACAAAGGTGACCTTACGTATTTTGGATTTCTGCAACGACTCTACCCATTGCATGCGTACAGAGCCCGCCTCCACTTTTTTTATCATGCTCATCGAATTACTCAGTATACATGCGTGGGTGTAGTCTTGTGACTCTAACTATTTGAATGCCTTGGTCACTGCCATCGCCTCCATTGCCATGCTACTCGTGGTCACGACGTTTGCACCACTGTCTTCGTAGATTTTCTATTCTGCCTGCCGAGCGTGCTGTAAATGCCCATGTACTTCTTTGGTGCGGATAATGAACTGGATTCCGAGAACTGACTCAATGCTGTTAATTCAAGCGATTTGCAAGTTGTAGAAAGGGCGTATCCACAATTATTCAATAATCAACAGGATGCAGCTGCGACTTCCTGTGTGAAGGCTGTTTATCACAAGGTTATGGTCGCCATGAGAAACACACACACACACACACACACTTGCATATATTGAAAGCCTCAAACCCATCTTGTTGCTTGCTGATAATCTTAACAGACTCTCGCAGAACAAACACATATAGGTTATTCCATGAATGGGATGGCACACATCGGGCTCTGTATCCTGGGGCTTTGCCGGGGAGAGAAACAAAAGGATCTTCGTTTCTCGTTCTTGTTTTGATTGCGCTAAATGCTCGAGTTCAACGACTGGGTGAAAGATAACACCAATGTAATCAACCCCATCGTCGTCTCAGACCACAATTGGACTAAATCTGACGAGATATATTGATACAAACATTAAGTGAATAACATGTTTATTGCTATAAAAAAAAAGAGATGATACACATCAAAACAAGAGTTTATCAAGGAATGGACAATGACAAGATTCCTTTTTCTTGTTTTTGGAACAATCATCATACCAGTTTACTCAGACAGAAACCACGGGCAGGTTGGGCCCAACAGTCCTGGCCAACATTCACCCTTCGAGAAGGAAAACTGCTACATCAAACCAAGATCAAGCCTGTCGAGTGTGTCAGCCACTGCGCAAGTTTAGGGGGAAAATCATGATATTCACGCGTATACGAGCACTGACCTAGCTACCAGCTCAATGTGTGTCATTATGTTGTCCTTACTACTTCCTTGTGAAATAGGACAAAGAATCAAGTTCGCATAACAACAAGACTTGATTGTCAAAGAAGAAAGTGTAGGCATTTTAATGATGTGAAAATATACCTGTTTGCAGCATACGACCTTTCTTATAGATTCTCACCTGCTACGTGTTCTCCTGCATTAATAAGGGGCCAACATTTTTATCCAAATTTGATGAAGTGAAATAACAATAATCATATGATAATTGTAATGTCCGTCGACTAAATGCCAACGTCTGGGCTAAGTCTTACAAATATTTACACCTCCAGTTAAATTAGTTTAATCAACTTTATGAAAATATGAAAAGAAATGAAATAAATATGTATGCAAAATGGTACGGTTACAGCTTTGCATAGATGAGGAATGACATAGAATTTTGCGTTTTGTTTGTGTGAAGAATACTTGATGTGGCAATGAAAGACAAAAAAAAAAAAAAAAAAAAAAGTGCCCCGTTACGCCAAGTGGCGTATAGGGAATATGGTGTTAGTGACCATAAATTTTACAGACCTTCGGCATATAATTTTTGGGGTAATGTGGTCGGTATTACGCCCGTGCTGCTTTACTTTTCCAGAAAAAAATCCGGTACCCATTAAAAGCTGGGTGAACTCGGAAGCCGTCGGTTGGGATCGAACCCTACCTCTTGTCCTTTGTAGTCCAGTTCACTAACCACTGAGCTATCGCGGCTCCCAATGAAAGACAAGGTTAACGATATAGAAATTAGCAAAAGTAGCAACGAGTCCGAGCTACGACAAGAGGCAAGAAATGAAATGGTTTGGTATGCAGCTAGCTCGATTACTAACATTGCACAGCAAGCAATAACAACAACCAGGTTCATCGACAGGAAAGGTCCCCTCATGAGATGGACACGCGACATGACGAGACACAACACACGTTGTGTGAGGCGAACAAAGAAACACTTTCAGGAACATTCCAGCTTCCGTAGAACAACTGAAAAGAAAAAAAGAGGATGAGTAACGGGGACAGGAAAACAAAATATGGAGAATGGAATAGGTGAGTGGATTCAAGACGTGGAGAATGCATTAGGTGAGTGGATTCAAGATGTGGAGAATGGATTAGGTGAGTGGATTCAAGATGTGGAGAATGGATTAGGTGAATGGATTAGGTGAGTGGATTCAAGATGTGGATAATGGTTTAGTGAGTGGATTGAAGATGTGGAGAATAGATGTGGAGAATGGATTAGGCGAGTGGATTGAAGATGTGGAGAATTGTTTAGGAGAGTGGATTCAAGATGTGGAGAATGGATTAGGTGAGTGGATTCAAGATGTGGAGAATGGTTTAGGTGAGTGGATTCTAGATGTGGAGAATGGTTTATGTGAGTGGATTCAAGATGTGGAGAATGGTTTAGTGAATGGATTGAAGATGTGGAGAATGGTTTAGTGAATGGATTGAAGATGTGGAGAATGGATGTGGAAAATGGATTAGGTGAGTGGATTGAAGATGTGGAGAATTGTTTAGGTGAGTGGATTCAAGATGTGGAGAATGGTTTAGGTGAGTGGATTCAAGATGTGGAGAATGGTTTAGGTGAGTGGATTCAAGATGTGGAGAATGGTTTAGGTGAGTGGATTCAAGGTGTGGAGAAATGTTTAGGTGAGTGGATTCAGTATGTTGAGAATGAGTAATATGATGGATTTGAGACTTAATTATGATGAACTGATGGTGCGAGTGAAGTAATGAGGAGAATCATTTGAAGTATAATCTAATAATGGGTAATGGATTAGGTGCGTGGATTGAAAATAATAATTTAAAATAATTTCAGCTATTGCTTTCAATAATTTAATTCATGTAGCTGAGTTATAGGTATACTTGTCTGTATATATTATACACACATATTCTCGTCGGCATGTGCCTTACCGGTTGGTGTAGGCGATCATGCCCTGCTATAGTTCTCTGTCCAACAGTGCATCGTATCAGTTCTGTTGGTAAAAATACGGGGCTTGAATCGACGTCTGAGCACGCGAGTTGTTTACCAATATGTCCTCGGTCGACTTATCCAGAAGTGTTCGGAGACTCCTGTCTAGTGCTGCCTCAAGCATCGTAACTCACGAACAAGGCGCCATTTATCACCTTCTCATAGTACGAAACCTCGTATCCTTATCTACCAGCGGTTGGGTTGACCGCACGGGTATCATTTTTGTTTCCAACTACGAGTGCAATTCACACTGCTTCTGGCGATAATCGAACACAGGTTGTTCGAACGGCGGTAGCTAGTGGAGTAAATTACCAAACTAGACTACCGAAGCCAACCTTTACACGACACCAAGCTGTTCCGTATCTACTCTCTTTGTCGTCCCGTATCTACTCTCTTTGTCGTCCGCGATATCTCTTTCACTGAATTTTGCCAGTTATAACTAAGTACTCCAACTTTCCTCTTCCCGAGATGTGCCCGAAAAATCTTGATTGTTCCTTCCTGATGTTTTTTTTCCCTCATACACATGCACACACCCACATCCACACATACACACCCATTCACCCACACCCATCCACCCACACTTACACCTATCCACCCACATCCACACACCCATACCCATCCACCCACATCCACACACCCACACCCATCCGCCCACATACACACCCACACCCATCCACCCACACATACACACCCACACCCATCCATCCACAACCATCCGCCCACACCCATCTACCCACACCCACACATACACACCCACACACCCATACATACACACCCACAGCCATCCACCCACATTCACATCCACACATAGACACTCACACCCACACCCATCCACCCACATTCACACCCATCCGCCCACATCCACACATAGACACTCACACCCATCCACCCACGCCCACATCCACACATACACACCCACACCCATCCACCCACACCCACACATACACACATAAACACCCACACCCATCCACCCACACTCACACCCATCCACCCACATCCACACATACACACTCACCCCACATCCACACATACACACCCACACCCGTCCACCCACACCCCCAACCCCCAAAGCTTCTAAGTAAACAATTTACCAAGTTAATTTGCGTTTGAAATGTAAAGATTACAAATTGTTCATTGATCTATAATTACAAACGTTTGACAGTTACTTTTCTTTGATATGACTCACAAGCATTGACTACAATGTAATTTGATATGATCAACGAGCAACATCTGGCTCCAGTTCATAGAGATATACTATATAAATAGTAAACACCAGCCTTTGTTGAGGGCTGATGCGTGTCTGATAGAACAGAGGCTCATTTCAGAATAACAACATTAGCAACGTCTGAATTGTTATTAATAATTGTGTGGGAAAGCTCATACAGAGTGAGAAACTAGAAGCTACTAATATGTC
Source organism: Megaustenia siamemsis (assembly GCA_032433765.1). Lineage (NCBI taxonomy): Eukaryota > Metazoa > Mollusca > Gastropoda > Stylommatophora > Ariophantidae > Megaustenia > Megaustenia siamemsis. The sequence continues at coordinate 64,490,037 of JAVIAB010000124.1, forward strand.
AGCGAGAGAATGTGAAAGATATTTTTAAGAAATGCATTTAAAATGTTCATTTCTTTGTTTGGTTTATAATCTTTCCGTAAATAGCTTGCTGCTCAAATCGCGTATGCAAAGAGTTATAATATCATGGCGACCTTCACCTTGCACCATGTTTTGACAATCAGTTTGTTTTTTTAAAACGTTTTTTTTTTTAAATCTTTCATGCATTTTTCAGGCGCGTTATTTACTCAATTATTGATATGATACTGCTGTTTTCTTTATTATCTTTGCGGGTAATATTTCGTTTTCTAGAATATCATTTGATACACGGTTATCTCACCCGAAATATCATGAAATATTTCAAATGAAGTGCCCCCCCGTCTCCCCTCCCCCAATGCTCTATAGATAGTATAGTATTACAGTTGAAAGGACTACCCACGTAAATAACAAACGAGTCACAAGCGTCATAGACTCACGTCGTTCGTCATTTCTCCTTCTACAGAAACTTACAAGAAACACAAACTGGCAACCTAATATTATATATATATATATTTTTTTTTTACAGAAGAATGTTAAGAATACCATGGACAGCTAAGAGGAGTAATGAAAACGTTATGAAAGAGGCCAAAGCAAAAAGAGAGCCAATTTCCAATATTAGGAAGAAAGTCATCATTTTTTGGCCATGTAATGAGAAGAGAACACCTGGAATATATTGTAACAACTGGGAAAATTGAAGGACGAAGAGAGAGGAAAGCAAAGAGAAAAATACCAGACAGCTTAAGAGAATGGCTTGGCAGAAGGTCAACAACAGAGATGATAAATAACTGTCGAGATAGAAAATTGTGGAGAGAAATGATCACCTACACCAGCAGGCCCGGTACTTGATGATGATGATGATGATGATGGTAAATATAAAGTAAAGTTATCCTCCACATTTTGCTGGGCGTAAGGGGAATATGGTTTTAGTGACCATATTTTTCTATAACCACGGAACATTTTTGGGTGATGTGGTCGGTATCACGCCAGGCCGCCTTTACTTCCCAGAAAAATCGCTAGTACCCATTTTTAGAGGCTGGGTGAATCCCGGAGTCTTGTTCGTCCGAAAAAAAAAACATTCGCCACTGCTGGGGATCAAACCTGGACCCTTCAAAAACATATAGAAGGCCAAATAATTGGTGGTACTACTTTTGTAGCTGTAATATTTATGAACCTGGTGGAGGTGGTAGTTGTAACAATGGCCGTGATTACAATGAAGTCAATTCATGGCGAAAACGAGCGCAGGACTTCAACGATGGCGTAGTACCATCACTGTAGTTGACTGTAGCTCCATACACATGACAGGTGACAAAGAGAAAGATGCTATCACCACACGTTGCGATGGTCGACTTTTAGGTAAGTGTGATAGTGATAATAATTGTGGTGAAGGTAATAGTGATTGCAGTTGTAGTAGTAGTGATAGTAGACATGACAATTCTTCTCCTTCTCCTTCTCCTTCTCCTTCTCCTTCTCCTTCTTCTTCTTCTTCTTCTTCTTCTTCTTCTTCTCCTTCTCCTTCTCCTTCTCCTTCTCCTTCTCCTTCTCCTTCTTCCTCTTCCTCTTCTTCTTCTTCTTCTCTTCTTTCTCTTCTTTCTCTTCTTCTCTTCTTCTTCTTCTTCTTCTTTCTCTTCTTCTTCTTCTTCTTTCTCTTCTTTCTCTTCTTTCTCTTCTTCTTCTCCTTCTTTCTCTTCTTTCTCTTCTTCTTCTTCTTCTTTCTCTTCTTCTTCTTCTTCTTCTTCTTTCTCTTCTTCTTTCTTTCTCTTCTTTCTCTTCTTTCTCTTCTTTCTCTTCTTTCTCTTCTTCTTCTTCCTCTTCTTTCTCTTCTTTCTCTTCCTCTTTCTCTTCTTTCTCTTCTTCTTCTTCTTCTTCTTCTCCCTCTTCTTTCTCTTCTTTCTCTTCTTCTTTCTCTTCTTTCTCTTCTTCTTCTTCTTCTTCTTCTTTCTCTTCTTCTTCTTCTTTCTCTTCTTTCTCTTCTTTCTCTCTTCTTCTTCTTCTTCTTCTTCTTTCTCTTCTTTCTCTCTTTCTCTTCTTCTTCTTCTTCTTCCTCTTCTTTCTCTTCTTTCTCTTCCTCTTCTCTTCTTTCTCTTCTTCTTCTTTACTTCTTCTTCTTCTTCTTTCTCTTCTTTCTCTTCTTCTTCTTCTTCTTTCTCTTCTTTCTCTTCTTTCTCTTCTTCTTCTTGTTCTTCCTCTTCTTTCTCTTCTTTCTCTTCTTTACTTCTTCTTCTTCTTCTTTCTCTTCTTTCTCTTCTTTCTCGTCTTCTTCTTCTTCTTCTTCTTTCTCTTCTTTCTCTTCTTCGTCTTCTGCTTCTTCTTCTTCTATCCTTCTGCTGCCGTTGGCGTCGAGGGGAGAAACAATCTGCGATTCTTTGCTCTTCTGTTGGCCTCTTCTGGTGTTATCCCTCCTAGTGACTCTAGTATTCCATTTATCCATCTCTTTCTCGGTCTTCCTCTTAATCTGGCTTTTTTCGTAGCGTTTGTTTATGGCTCTTTGAGTCATTGTTAGTTCTTTTTGTCTTGTTATGTGGCCGAACCAATTTAACTGTTTTTTCTTTATGTATTCGATGGCTGGTTCAATTTCGAGACATGACAATAGTTGTATTTATTGCAGTAGTAATGGTGATAGTAGAAATCATAAAATCAGTGGTGAATTTAGTTGTAATAGTAATCGTGGAAGTAGTAATAGTGGTGATTATTGTGTAGTTGTAGTAGTAATGGTGATCATGGAAGTAACAATAGTAGTAGTTATAACATGTAAGTAGTAGTGGTGGTAGTAGTAGTGATCGCAAAAAATAACAATCGCAGTAGTTATTATATACATCTCTCTCTCTCTGCGATCAGGACTCAATCAGATTAGGATCCCAGACTCCCACATGAAGCAGCTGTCAGGTTAAGTGTGTTGATCGCCCTCACAGACAGAACATCACAATTAGAGTCTGCCAGATCCACTTTGATTGAACACCCGTTAAAACGTTGCACTGTGTTCTGCGCCAGTGGCCCAGTGCATTCGATTTCAGCCAGCATTTTATTCAGGTTAGCTTTCCTTAGCCTTTGATTGTCCCCAATCTTCCTGCAAGTCAGCAGATTGTCTTTCTGTAGGGGGATTCTGCCCTTAGATGGTCGGCCCTCCCAGGTTTACGAGCACCATCTGCCCGAGTCACTAGAGGTGACTAACACAGACATGCACACACAAAGATATGAGATATGACTAACAGAGACATACACGCAAAGATATGACACTTGACTAACATAGACTTGGACACAAAGATATGAGATATGACTAACATAGATATGCACACACAAAGATATGACACATGCCTAACATAGACATGCACACACAGATATGAGAATTGACTGACATAGATATGCACACACAAAAATATGACACATGACTAACATAGACATGCACACAAAGATATGAGATATGACTGACATAGACATGCACACACGAAGATATGACACATGCCTAACATAAACATGCACACAAACATATGAGATATGACTAACATAGACATGTACACACAAAGATATGAGATGTGACTAACATAGCCATGCACACACAAGGATATGAAATGTTACAAACACAGACACGCACACACAAAGATATGAGATATGACTAACATAAACATGCACACAAAGATATGAGATATCACTAACCCAGACATGAATACACAAAGATATGACACATGACTAACACAGATACACACTAAGATACGGGATATGACTAAACACAGACACACATAAAGATATTACATAATAGTAGCAGTAATAATCGTGGAAGTAACAATAGTAGTATTTATTACATGGTAGTAATAGTAGTAGTAGTAGTAGTAGTAGTAGTAGTAGTAGTAGTAGTAGTTGTTGTAGTAGTTGTTGTTGTAGTATTAGTTGTATGCCTATGCAAAGAAGGAGAGAAACCTAAATCACCTGGAAGAATAAAGTGACACCATACCTTGTAGGAGAGTAAGTTAAACCCCACTACATGCTCCCTGCTAATAGCTTTAGCGCAGCTCTGCATTTATATGCCTAGTTCCCTAGTAGTAAAGGTAACGGTAAAGGTAAAGGTAAAGTACGAGACTTGAACCGGCATCTTAGCACGCGAGTTTACACCCATATGTGCTCGGCCGCCTATCCAGAAATGTTCGGAGATTTCTGTACAGTGTCGCCTCAAGCATCAAAACTCATATGCGAAGCGACATTCCTCACCTTCCCAGGGTAATTATCCTGGTACCCATTTCTGGCAACGGCTTGGTCGACCGTGGGGTTATTTTTTTTCCAACCACGAGTACAATTCACACTGCTCCCAACGGGAATCGAACACGGGTTGTCCGAACGTCGGTAGTCCAGTCGGGTGGTTTTCCCAACTAGGCTACCGAGGCCCCCTCCCTAGTAGTAGTGATCGTGGAAGTAACTAGTAGTGCCAGCAGTTGTAGTATTGGCAGTAATCATAGTGGAAGTAACAATAGTAGTAGTTATTGTATGTCAATAGTAGTAGTGGTAGTAGTAACGATCGTGGAAGTAATAGTAGCAGTAGTGCCAGTAGTTGTAGTCGTGACAGTGTAGTAGTAGTGGTAGTAGTAGTAGTAGCAGTAGTAGTAGTAGTAGTAGCAGTAGTAGTAGTAGTAGCAGTAGTAGCAGCAGCAGCAGCAGCAGCAGTGGTAGTAGTAATTTGTAGCATTAGTAGTAGTATTAGTAGCGACCGTGGTAGTAACAATATTAGTAGTACCAGTAGTTGTAATAGTAGCGATCGTGGAAGTAACAATTGTAGTGGTGCCAATAGTGGTTGTAGTAGCAGTGATCATGGAAGTAACAATATTAGTAGTGACAATAGTTATAGTAACAGAGTTGTGATAGTTGTAGTAATTATAATAATACTATTAGCAGCTGTAATAATAGCAATAGTTGTAGTTGTGGCGGGAGGTATAGTAGCCGTAACACTAGAAGTAATAGTCATAGCAGTAGTAATATCAGCAGTTGTAATAGTAGTAGTGATAAGATCGTATCAACAGCAATAAAGACTTATATGGTGCGTGTGGCCGTGCGGCTAAAACCACTATTTCGTTGACTGAAAAGCCGACGTATGGTGTTTGAAACCCACGGTAGACAGACAGGATTTTTTCTCTCGGCAGTGAACTAAAACTCTTAAGTCTCACATGTAACGACTGCTTTGGCCATCATCATGTGCTATATCGGTTGGCCTTCCACAATCTTCTATCTACAGTGCAATGTATCAGTTCTGTTGTTGACTGTTTTCAATGCCATGACACCAAGCTATCCAGTATTTTCTCTCTTTGTCGTCCGCGAACTCTCTTTCCTTTTATTTTGTCAGTTGTAACCAAGTATTCCAACTTTCCTCTTCTCATGATGTACCCGAAAAATGTTGATTGTTTCTTTCTGATGTTTTTTATGAGCTCCCTTTTTGTGTTGTCCTCTTTGAGAACTTCCTCATCGGTCTTTTTAGCTGTCCAGGGAACTTTCAGCATTCTTCTGAGAAATCCCATCTCTGTGGCCTCTAATCGTCTTTTCATTTGTTTGTCTACTGTCCATGATTCGCTTCCATAGGTCAGAATTGGTTCTATATAGCACCGATGAACTCTCTTTCTCACTTCTATTGACATAGATTTGTTGCATAAGATATTTTTCATTTTCTGAAATACTATTTTGGCATGTGCTATTCTACTTTTTATTTCTGTAGTGCATCTTCCATCTGATGTTATTATTGTGCCCAAGTATTTGACGCGTTACACTTGTTTCAAATTTGTCCTGTTTATTTTTATGCTGCATGCTGGTGATGATTGTTTCTTCGATATGACCATTACTTCTGTTTTCTTACTATTCAGACTGAGACCTTTCTTGTTGCTTTCTTTTACAATTATGTCTATCAATTCTTGTAGTTCATTCTCTGTCTCTGCTATTAAGACTGTGTCATCCGCATATCGCACATTATTTGTGTTGTGACCGTTGACTTCAATTCCTTTTTTGACTAAGCGGCCTTTATCCCTCTGATTCTTTCGTGAGCCCCGCGACATACACCAACAATGGTACCATGTGTCGTAAAGATAGTTTTTTTTTAATATTTAAAAATAGAGACATTAGTTGTAGAAGTAGTATTCGTGGAAGTAACGATGTTAGTCATTATTGTAATGTGATAGTGTTGATGACGTGTAATAATAACTGTAGTGGCGAACACACATACTCAGGTAGAAGACAAAATAGCAGATCGACCAGGACGTTGCAACAACTTTGCCACACACCTTTCACTTGGCGGCTAAGTCCCAAGAAGTGTGTGACTGCCCCCTATCATAGCCGAAAGAGTACTCAGCAATTCTGGCAGACAAGTTCTCAAGATTAGAAAATCTCCAGAACAAATTTACTCGCAGAATTCAGCTTAAGATCCAGGTGAAAAGCGTAGCGGAGGACAGGTTTTTGCTGGTGACTGACACACTGATGGTTAAGTGACCAGATGGTCGATTATAACGATCCATACACAAAGTAGCGGTGTCCACTTCCCCCGATGGATGAAGCGGTATGTGTTTGTATGGACTGCAGTGGTCGCTTGCAGTCATTCCGGGCTTCTTGTTTGTTCTTCACCCGATTCAAGATCCTCTTATTCTGTCTTCTCAAGAACCAGCAGTCTGTTACGATACACAGAGTTCTGCTCGTCTCTACAAATGTTTCATTGCGTTTGTTGACAGAAAATCTTACAGCCGAACTAATCTGAACTCTCGCCTCTTGCTAGTTAATGTGGGGACAGTCAGGTGCGACTACGCCTGTCAATAAATGTTGTTTAAAAAAATGTCCTCGTTTCATCAATGGTAATCATTAAGGGAAAGAACGAAGGGAAATTCTCATATTTAGGAAATCATGTTAAGAAAAGATTAATACAAGTTTTAATTCAAATTTAATTATTGATTTGTGAAAACAAAACAAAGGAAAATTTGAGTTAAAAACATTTTATTTTAAATTCAGTGTGCCTATTTTTGTATTATATTAATTTGAAAATTAGAAGTAATGGACACAGTTAGAGAAAGATAAGCAAACGCAATAAAAGGCGAGAGCCAGTTTTTCTGCTAAAGTTAGTTTGTGTCAGTGGTTCTCAAAATGGGGACTAATGCACACATGCGATAAGGTAACCGAAAGAAACATTGACGCACGAAATGTTTATACATTAGGGCATTTAAGAGTGCGCTTAAATGCATTTTGATAACCACTCTTTACTTATATATGTTAGTTGGCTATAGTTTATCTATATGGTAAACTTTCGTTGACCATGCACTCTGTCTTGTTAGAAATTGAATTTCGACTATATATTTAGAGCTGCCGTGCATACTTTAGAGATACTAGTGTTTTCATGAGAACTATTGGCTACCACACTGTCATCACCATGTGCCTTATCGCATGGCGTAGGCGATAATGCCCTTTCACAATTCTTTGTTCACAGTGCATCGTATTAATTCTGTTGTTGACTATTTATCGTGGCACAACGCTAATCTATCTAGTATCGTCTCTCATTGTCGTTGGTGATCTTTCTTTCCCTGTATTTTGCCAGTTGTCAAGTATTCCAACTTTCCATTTTCTCATGATGTGCACGAAAAATGTCGATTGTTTCCTTATAAAGTTTTATAAAAGCTTTCTCTTTTTGTGTGGGCCTTCTTGAGAATTTAATTGTTAGTTTTTTTTTTTTTTTTTTATCTGCCCAGAGAACTCAACATTCTTCTGAGAAATCGCATCTCTGAGGCCTCTATTAGTCTTTCCATTTGTTTGTCTACTGTCTATGGTTCGCTTCCGTATGTTAGATTAGCTACCACATATAGTTCAGAGTAAGTAATTCTTCAGATTTAGTTGTGGGGAGAATGATGGGTTAATGGAAGAACGGAATCAATATTGATGAGTATATGAAACAATGGTGTTTATGAATCTGATACTATAACAAATTATTACATGGTTTTAGATTACATGGTTTTTATTAAATGGTTTGTAGTCATTAAACGCTTCAGTTGTTAAGAAAGTAAAAATTAGTAATAATAATGCAGTACTAGTGGAAGTAGTAGTAGTAGCAATGATTGTTATATGAGTAGTTATAGTATTATCACATTTCCTAGTGTTCCTTTCCTTGGGCAGTATAGGTGTGTGTGTGAGTATTTTAAAAAAAATGTAATATTTTTTTAATTGTACGATTTATTACATTTTTCAGGTTTTGCTTTCCTTCCATCATCGAAGGTTTACTTTTCCCAAAACAATCGTTCTTGGGTGTCGCCCTCATTACCTCTGTAAACATTAAACGTAATGGCTCATCGTATATCCCTAGACCGACTGTACGCTAATCTTACGGTCTGTTGTTTGATGTGCGACGGGGATAATCTGACGACCAACTGTGTGTCTATATGTTCGGAATTGGAGTCAACAACGATGGCTTAACATCATCAAGCCCTATACATTTTTTAAAAAAAATATGACGATCATCATTTTCAAGAGGACGTGAACTTCCGGTATATGGTGGATAGGCAGCGGGAACAATTGAAGACTATGCATGAAAAGTGTTCCTTGTTGCAGTTTCCTCACATTCCAAGTCCGGCTTGCTGCAGGAGTTAAGTGCTCTGTGCACACCGTGTGCTGCGTGTCTCATCCGTTTTGATCATGTTTCGATATTCCAATTGTTTACGATAAATGGTGAAATCATATGACAGGGAACCGTTGGCTGTGTTCACTTTCTGCGCGGTTTCGCCTTATGTCTTTTGGCGTGTGCTGGGACTGCTATGAATGGGACTACAGTTACCTTTCTTTGTTTGGGAGTTGAGATATTAATTCGGTTGATTACGATGGCACGGGCGGTTGAGCAATTATGGATTTTAATTCGTTTGCAGTGATACCGGGGCCTTCCATAACCAAATAACATTAAACGTGTGTTCTCTATATTCTTAAATCATCATCTTTATTGAATTCCCTAATCTATGACTATTGCTATTCATTTTTTTATTATGCTTGAATTCCTGTATATTCCTTCCTGTCTGTATATATCCTATCTAAAAAGAAATATAAATGAAGGTAGATGTTGATGTAAATGATGTGACCAAAATACTTGGTCATAATGTTTCTTTCTAAACGGGAATGAGTTATACCAAGTTATCCATTGAATGTTATTGCTGTTATCAAACCATTTACTTCATCGCTAAACACAAATGTAATCCCGTGCAAGTTCAATAACACGCTTCGTTTTTACAATATCGAGAACTCACTAGTAGACCATTTTGAATTGAAAAATAAAATGTAATTGATATTTACAATTGTTTATTGTGAGCTGTTAAGATTTATAAATCTTATCTTTATCATTTCTTGTATAAATCTTGGGTCACATATTGTGCGGTTGCTAACAAGGCCCATCGCGTGTCGTCTTATCGGTGACAGTTTATTGCATCAAATCAGATTTCAAATATTTAATTGCACTTTTCTAGGCACAGTTTCGCCAAGTAAAAAATATGTTAAAAGATTCATTTTTATATCGTTCTTTATTATTTCAATTTCTTACTGAATACAGGTAGAATTAATCACTCTATAGGAGGACTGCTTGATAAAACTCATTAATGTTTTTAAAACAAAGTTGATAGATTGTCTTCATAACAAACACAGACTATTTTCAAATTGTTATTTCTAATCGGGATACGATGCTACCATAGTAGATAAACTACAGAGATGAGGTGCACAATAATTCTCTCTCTCTCTCTCTCCCTCTCTCTCTCTCTCTCTCTCTCTCTCTCTCTCTCTCTGCGATCTGGACTCAATCAGAGCAAGATCCCAGACTCTCACATGAAGTCACCTGTCAGGTTAAGTGTGTTGATCGCCCCCACAGACAGAACATCACAACTAGAGTCTGCCAGATCCACTCTGATTGAACACCCGTTAAAACGTTTCACTGTGTTCTGCGCCAGTGGCCCAGTGCATCCGATTTCAGCCAGCATTTTATTCAGGTTAGCTTTCCTTAGCCTTTGATTGTCCACAATCTTCCTGCAATGCAGCAGATGGTCTTTCTGTAGGGGGATTCTGCCTTTAGATGGTCGGCCCTTCCAGGTTTACGAGCACCATCTGCGCGAGTCACTAGAGGTGACTAACACAGACATGCACACATAGAGATATGAGATGTGACAAACACAGACATACACACAGCGATACGAGGCATGACTAACACTGACACACATCAATATATATGACACATGACTAACATAGGCATGCACATAAAGATATGAGATATGTCTGACATGGACATGCACACACAAAGATATGATACATGCCTAGCATAGCCATGCACACACAAAGATATGAGATGTTACTAACATAGCCATGCACACACAAGGATATAAGATGTGACATACACAGACATGCACACACAAAGATATGAGATATGACTAACCCAAACATGCACACACACAGATGTGACACATGACTAACACAGATACACACTAAGATATGAGATATGACTAAACACACGCACACATAAAGATATGAGACATGATTAACACGGACACACCAAGATATGAGATATGACTAACATGACACACACCAAGATATGAGCCATGGGTAGAACACACACACACACACACACACACTAGCCATTGCTAGCACAGAAACACGTCAAGATATGAGTCATGGCTAGCACAGAGATACATCAAGATATGAGCCATGGCTTCACGGAAAAACACCGAGAAATGAGCCATGTCCAGCACAGAAACACAATAAGGAATCCATATGCTTGGGTTTGTTGTAGTCGGCAGACTCTTCTTAACTTGGGAATCATTGACATACGAGACGCAGGCCCCGATTAACTGTTCACATGTTTTGTTCAAACAGTTGTCCGGAGATTTGAGAGTGCAGTTTGACCCGTAGAACGTTCCCTTACATGTACAGTTCCCGGTTGACTGTTCACAGGTGTCGTTGAAACAGTTGTCCGGACATTTGAGAGTGCAGTCTGATCCGTAGTACGTTTCCTTGCACGTACAGTCTGTACTTTCCGGGTCACATATGATGTCACAGCCACCAGAACACGTCTGTTTGCACTGTAGCCCAAAATTACCATCGGGACAAGTGTCATTACAGGTGTAGCCAGAGTGCTTACATTGTAGGCATTTTCCGGAATTTTCCTCACTTAAGGGACAGACACTAAGACAAGACCCGGAGCAGTCGTGTCCATAGATCCCATGTGAACAGTTGCCGTGACACGTACCAATGATGACGTTGCAGCCTCTGCAACACCCACTACACACTGCACAAAACGACCAAGTATGCCCGTCCAGGCAATAGGTGTCTGTAAATGATTTGCACCTCACACGCCGTCAGTGCACTGACGGTCTGCGAAATGTTCGGTGAGAACTCAATCTTAATGTGTGCCATTGTCGCTTGTGTGGTGACTACAATAGTGTTAAAAGAAATATTTGGGTATGATTTGAGAGCCACATTCCGACCCCCGCTAATGTAGATGGAGCAGATATTTGCAACTATCGCCCCTTCAATCCGTAACTTGTTGATCAGACCAGCCCCAGAGCAAAAGACATCAATCTCATGCGAACTAACTACAAACCTTGATTCATTGTTACATGAGGCAGAAACCATTTAGTTTTACCGTGAAACTGTCCAGATCTGTTAAGTCATTCACATAAATCCTAAACCAGGAGAACGGCAAAGATTGATTGAGAGTTGCCTCAACGGATGTATAATCTGCGTCCGGATTACATGGGGTGTCGTTGTTATCAAACAGGAAAGAAGGTTCAGATTTTGGGCGTATTTGTAAACGAGATCCAAGTACTGACACTGGGGTCCGAAATATTCGTGCTGACAACTGTCATTGTTTGGGCATGTCCCTGTAGTTTTGTCACAAACTGAGTCATTATAGCAGTGACATTGTAACGTACAGTTTGCCCCAAACCAACCGTCTGCACAAGTTAGGCCATTAGCTTCCAAGGTCTCGAAGGAAACCAGCAGAATAAAGACTTGATCTACAGCGGTGGTTAACGAACTGTGCACAATAATTCAAGAAAAGGCCGCACGCTTAAAGAAAACAACAATATACTATGGAGCTCATTTTTTTTTAATTGAGATAAGAGAAAGAGTATTTCTTTGTTATGTAGAGCCAATCATAACAAATGGAAGCCGATCAAGGACAATGGACAATAACAGACAAGAAACTAGCGGAGGCCATAAAAAAAATGTGGTTTAACGGGGAAAAGATTAATGGACCGCTAAATGAGAGGGAGGGCGTCATAGAAGTTTTCAAAGTAAAGAAAAAACTATGGTGTCAACGTCAGAGGAATCATGACTTTTTGTTGCCATGTAGTAAGAAGGGTTGGGATGTGTATTGGGGTTAATGAGGGAGTAATAGATTGAGAGAAACAGAGAAAAGGTGAAATGGGATATGTATTGAACACTGGGGTTATTGAGGGAATAAGAGCTTAAGAGAAACAGAGAAAAGAAAGGATGGGATATGTATTGAACACTGGGGTTTTTGAGGGAATTAGAGATTAAGAGGAACAGAGAAAAGAAGGGCTGGGATATGTATGAACACTGGAGTTATTGAGAGAACTAGAGATTAAGAGGAACAGAGAAAAGAAGGGCTGGGATATGTATTGACCACTAGGGTTTTTGAGGGAATTAGAGATTACGAGGAACAGAGAAAAGAAGGGCTGGGATATGTATTGAACACTGGGATTACTGAGAGAACTAGAGATTAAGAGGAACAGAGAAAAGAAGGGCTGGGATATGTATTGAACACTGGAGTTATTGAGAGAACTAGAGATTAAGAGGAACAGAGAAAAGAAGGACTGGGATATGTATTGAGCACTGTGGTTTTTGAGGGAATTAGAGATTAAGAGGAACAGAGAAAAGAAGGGCTGGGATATGTATTGAACACTGGAGTTATTGAGGGAATATGAGATTAAAAGAAACAAAAAATAAGGTAAGTCTTATAACCAGCATAATTTTATTTGTCAATCGCTTCACCCCGCCGGATTTCTCGGGAAGGAGATCTGGACGCTTATGGGCCGTTGTTCGATACTTGGTGAGGATAATCCGACTTAAATTAACTACAGAATTAGAGAAAAAAGAAAATAGTTTAGTATAAATGCAAAAACAGAAATTATAAACATCGATAAAGATAGAAAGTTGTGGAGAGATATGGTTACCTAACCTAGTAGAGATTGTGCTTGTGATAATGATATTTTGTTGCCGTATTGATTGGTGATCGGGTGCTCCAGTGATGACTTGTACCACTAAGGTTGCCTTGTAACTTATCTCATCATTATAACAGATCATTCTTTCTAACAGATCATTCTTTCTAACAGATCATTCTTTCTAACAGATCATTCGTTCTAATAGATCATTCTTTCTAACATATCATTCGTTCTAATAGATCATTCTTTCTAACAGATCATTCGTTCTAATAGATCATTCTTTATAACATATCATTCGTTCTAATAGATCATTCTTTCTAACATATCATTCGTCCTAATAGATCATTCTTTCTAACAGATCATTCTTTCTAACAGATCATTCTTTCTAACAGATCATTCGTTCTAACAGACCATTCTTTCTAACAGATCATTAGTTCTAATAGATCATTCTTTCTAACAGATCATTCGTTCTAATAGATCATTCTTTCTAACAGATCATTCTTTCTAACATATCATTCTTTCTAACAGATCATTCGTTCTAATAGATCATTCTTTCTAACATATCATTCGTTCTAATAGATCATTCTTTCTAACAGATCATTCGTTCTAATAGATCATTCTTTCTAACAGATCATTCTTTCTAACAGATCATTCTTTCTAACAGATCATTCGTTCTAATAGATCATTCTTTCTAACATATCATTCGTTCTAATAGATCATTCTTTCTAACAGATCATTCGTTCTAATAGATCATTCTTTCTAACAGATCATTCTTTCTAACAGATCATTCGTTCTAATAGATCATTCTTTCTAACAGATCATTCGTTCTAATAGATCATTCTTTCTAACAGATCATTCGTTCTAATAGATCATTCTTTAACGCCCAGTGGGCACGGGGACATGTTGTCCAGAGCCAAATCACAAGCAGCGCATTCCAGCAGAGGTCAACCTATCAAAGAACTGACAGGGTCGGTAAAGTAAACAAAGTAACGATTAATATGTCGAGTAGAACACGCATCAGCTGCACGTCACGCCGCATGCACGCAGTAATAATAAACTAATAAATTTTCAACGGGTACACCTAGTCATACTGGTAGATATTCTCTTCTCACACCGACAGCCGTGTTGTCCCTAGCCATACCGGTAGATATTCTCTTCTTACACCGATAGTTGTGTTGTCCCTAACCATACCGGTAGATATTCTCTCCTCACACCGACAGCCGTGTTGTCCCTAGCCATACCGGTAAATATTCTCTTCTCACACCGACAGCCGTGTTGTCCCTAACCATACCGGTAGATATTCTCTCCTCACACCGACAGCCGTGTTGTCCCTAGCCATACCGGTAAATATTCTCTTCTCACACCGACAGCCGTGTTGTCCCTAGCCATACCGATAGATATTCTCTTCTTACACCGATAGCCGTATTGTCCCTAACCATACCGGTAGATATTCTCTCCTCACACCGACAGCCGTGTTGTCCCTAACCATACCGGTAGATATTCTCTCCTCACGCCGACAGCCGTGTTGTCCCTAGCCATACTGGTAGATATTCTCTTCTCACACCGACAGCCGTGTTGTCCCTGGCCATACCGGTAGATATTCTCTTCTCACATCGACAGCCGTGTTGTCCCTAGCCATACCCGTAGATATTCTCTTCTTACACCGATAGTTGTGTTGTCCCTAAACATACCGGTAGATATTCTCTCCTGACACCAACAGCCGTGTTGTCCCTAGCCATACCGGTAGATATTCTCTTCTTACACCGATAGTCGTGTTGTCCCTAACCATACCGGTAGATATTCTCTCCTCACACCAACAGCCGTGTTGTCCTTAGCCATACCGGTAAATATTCTCTTCTCACACCGACAGCCGTGTTGTCCCTAACCATACCGGTAGATATTCTCTCCTCACACCAACAGCCGTGTTGTCCTTAGCCATACCGGTAAATATTCTCTTCTCACACCGACAGCCGTGTTGTCCCTAACCATACCGGTAGATATTCTCTCCTCATGCCGACAGCCGTGTTGTCCCTAGCCATACCGGTAAATATTCTCTTCTCACACCGACAGCCGTGTTGTCCCTAGCCATACCGGTAGATATTATCTCTTTACACCGACAGCCGTATTGTCCCTAACCATACCGGTAGATATTCTCTCCTCACACCTACAGCCGTATTGTCCCTAACCATACCGGTAGATATTCTCTTCTTACACCGACAGCCGTGTTGTCCCTAGCCATACTCATAGATATTCTCTTCTTACACCGACAGCCGTTTTGTCCCTAACCATACAGGTTGATATTCTCTTCTTACACCGACAGCCATGTTGTCCCTAGCCATACTCATAGATATTCTCTTCTTACACCGACAGCCGTGTTGTCCCTAGCCATACTCATAGATATTCTCTTCTTACACCGACAGCCGTGTTGTCCCTAGCCATACTCATAGATATTCTCTTCTTACACCGACAGCCGTGTTGTCCCTAGCCATACTCATAGATATTCTCTTCTCACAACGACAGCCTTGTTGTCCCTAACCATACCGGTTGATATTTTTCAACTTCAGAGAAGCTCTCATTTTTAATTGACAAGAGATTTGGCATGTTGGTCTACTCCTTTTCGATTTTCAACCGTCAAGGGTGCACATAATGCAGAAGGGTACTCCTGTTAGTTGTTTATTTTCCGTCTGAGAGGGCTAGCTAGATAAGGGATCTCACTCCACAGAGACCACAGGAAAGGGTAAAGCCGCGAAGAATCTGTTGATTCGATTTTTGCAAAATTCCCACCTCTTGTGACGGGATTCAAACCCGGTACGTTCTTGTCCAGAGGCTAACATCTTACCTATAGACCACACTCCCAGCCTTATAATGTGTACCCGATTTTGGAGGAAAATAAGACGATTATAGCGTACTATTGAATAACATTACGTAAAATGTACTAGTGTAAAAAGGACACAAACACCAAACTATAATCAGGAAGTGTGACGGAGTCTTTGAACATCGGATGGTATGACAAGACCAGGAAAGAAGATATCTGGGAAAGAATAAAATAAGGGTCAATCAAGCAACAGAGCCAGTGGTTAGAGAATTGGACTACAAAGGACAAGAGGTAGGGTTCGATCCCAACCGACGGCTTCCAGGTTCACCCAGCCTTTAATGGGTACCTGATTTTTTTTCTCTGGGAAAGTAAAGCGGCACGGGTGTTATACCGACCACATTATCCCAAAAATCATGTGCTGAAGGTCTGAAAAATTTATGGTAACTGCGCAACAATCGGGGAGCTCCTTTCTTTCTTTCTTTCTTTCTTTCTTTCTTTCTTTCTTTCTTTCTTTCTTTCTTTCTTTCTTTCTTTCTTTCTTTCTTTCTTTCTTTCTTTCTAGATCTATCTATCTATCTATCTATCTATCTATCTATCTATCTATCTATCTATCTATCTATCTATCTATCTATCTATCTATCTATCTATCTATCTGTCTGTCTGTCTGTCTGTCTGTCTGTCTGTCTGTCTGTCTGTCTGTCTGTCTGTCTGTCTGTCTGTCCGTCCGTCCGTCCGTCCGTCCGTCCGTCCGTCCGTCCGCCCGCCCGCCCGCCCGTCCGTCCGTCCACCCGCCCGCCTGAATGGTTGTCTGTCCGCCCGCCCGCCCGTCCGTCCGTCCACCCGCCCGCCTGAATGGTTGTCTGTCCGCCCGCCCGTCCGTCTATGTGTCTGTTTGTTCATCTGTGAATCTATCTATCATTCGTCCGTGCGTTCGTCCGTCTACCCACCTGCCTGTGTATCTTTTTTTTGCCCCATATTTTCCTTCTGTTATCTTATTTTTTTTCTTTCTTACAAGCTCAAAAGAATCTAGGTCAATGTGGGAGGCATGTTCAAGTCCGTCATTCAGCAGGTTTCTAGATTGAAAAGGGACGTCTTGAAACATCCACACTTTCTTGACAAAAACAAGGAAATATATGCAATAATATCTTCTCAAAGACAACAAAATATATGCCATAATATCTTCACAAAGACAACAAAATATATGCCATAATATCTTCACAAAAACAACAAAATATATGCCATAATATCTTCACAAAAACAACAAAATATATGCCATAATATCTTCACAAAAACAACAAAATATATGCCATAATATCTTCACAAAGAACAAAATATATGCCATATCTTCTCAAAGACAACAAAATGTATGCCATAATATCTTCACAAAGACAACAAAATATATGCCATAATATCTTCACAAAAACAACAAAATATATGCCATAATATCTTCACAAAGAACAACATATATGCCATATCTTCTCAAAGACAACAAAATATATGCCATAATTTCGTCTCAAAGAAAGCGAACGGTAATGATCTCCTGACATCGACTTAAATCGATTGTAAAGACGCATCTCCTGTTCATATTTTTTAATGAGCGTCTTAGAATTGAGGGTAACTTTGCTCAATCGATGAGGACAACAAATGCTGGCGTACGAGCAGTGCTACAGGCCTGTTCTGCACTGGCCATTGATCACACACAGAAGTTTATGTCGTTCCTCTAGCACACTCCATCACCCAATACTTGCTTCCTTTATGTTATTACATTACGAATAATTGAAGTGCTACGCCTCTCGGTGTTATTTTGTGCTTTGAACTTATTCATTCTGTAACCTCGGTGTAAATATCGAGAGTGATACGTGACGTATTTTAATATGGTAGGGAAGTGAATTACGACTTTACATTACACACATTTTTTAATGTGAGGTAGCCAGTGCTTCTCTTCGCTTGATATTTACCTTGCTCAACTCGTCTTGCTAGATACCCTATTGCTTCAACTGGATCAACTTGAGTGCTGTTGAGCTGCAGTCAAACCCTTCCTATTCCATAGCGCTGCCGTCGTTGGTGCACAAATGACAGATATCATTAACCTTCTCTATCGATCTCTATTCTCACTTAATCTTTAGGACTATAAGTAGTTGATCTGTCTGTCTGTCCATCTGTCCGCCCGTCTATCTTTCTATCCGTCTGTCAGTCTATCTATTTGCTTAGTTGTTTGGTTGGCTGAAATTCCCAGCGTCTGGTGATTCATATATATATATATATATATATATATATATATATATATCTTTGAAGTCTTGTTTTGTTCTTATAACTACAGTTGAGCCCGCTCTGTAATTGTTCCTCTTAAAATGTGTTTGTAGTTTGCTTGTTTTCATTTGCCACCATGTGACCACATGAAGGACTGATGTAGAAATCCACTTTCATCCATTTTAAGAACATGACCGATTTATCTCCAGTATCTTTATCTTGGGGAGTCTCATGAATCCTAGTTGGGGAACCACTCGACTGGGCTACAGGCGTTCGGACAACCCGTGTTCCAGTTCCCGCTGGAAGCTCTGTGAGTTGTACTCGTGGCTGGTAAAAAATAATACCCCCCGCAGTCAACCCAGTCTCTGGAAGAAATGATTACCAAGGTAGTATCCTTGGAAGGTGAGGAATGCCGCCTCTCATCGTGAGTTTCGATGCTTGAAGCGACACTATCCAGAGGTCTCCGAACACTTCTGGATAGGCGGTCGAGCACATATGGGTGAAAACTCGTGTGGGAAGAGCACAAGACTTCGACAACCACGAGTCCACGTCACTCCTTCAAATGAAAGAGATGGAAGTTAAGATGGGTACAGCCGGAGACTAGAAACTTGGTGGGTGTATAAGAATGATCAACCAACACAGAACTGGAATCGACAGTCGGTTGACACTGCGGGACTTGCTGAGGAAGGGATCTGATGACTTATAAACATGTTCGGAGTACACTGATGATGACCGCAAATAACTCAATAAGGGAGAGAGAAGTTGTTGGTTTAGAGTTAATTAATGAGATAAGGGAGAGAAAAGTTGTTGGTTTAGAGTTAATTAATGAGATAAGGGAGAGAGAAGTTGTTGGTTTAGAGTTAATTAATGAGATAAGGGAGAGAAAAGTTGTTGGGTGAGTTAATTAATGAGATAAGGGAGAGAGAAGTTGTTGGTTTATAGTTTTTCAATGAGATAAGGGGGGAGAGAAATTGTTGGAGTAGATCAAAGAGATAAGGGAGAACTATGTTGGAGTTGATCAATGAGATAAAGGAGAGAAGTAGTAGAAGTTGATCAAATAGATAAGGTAGAGAACTTGATCAACAAGATAACGGA
The DNA here is from genome assembly GCA_032433765.1 of Megaustenia siamemsis. Classification (NCBI taxonomy): domain Eukaryota; kingdom Metazoa; phylum Mollusca; class Gastropoda; order Stylommatophora; family Ariophantidae; genus Megaustenia; species Megaustenia siamemsis. The sequence goes on from JAVIAB010000124.1 coordinate 64,509,360, forward strand.
GAGAAGTTGTTGGAGTTGATCAAAGAGATAAGGAGAGAGAGAAGTTGCGTTAGAGTTGATCAATGAGATAAGGGAGAGAGAAGTTGTTGTTTTAGAGTTGATCAATAAGATAAGGGAGAGAGAAGTTGTTGTTTTAGAGTTGATCAATGAGATAAGGGAGAGAGAAGTTGTAGTTTTAGAGTTGATCAATGAGATAAGGGAGAGAGAAGTTGTTGTTTTAGAGTTGATCAATGAGATAAGGGAGAGAGAAGTTGTTGTTTTAGAGTTGATCAATGAGATAAGGGAGAGAGAAGTTGTTGTTTTAGAGTTGATCAATGAGATAAGGGAGAGAGAAGTTGTAGTTTTAGAGTTGATCAATGAGATAAGGGAGAGAGAAGTTGTTGTTTTAGAGTTGATCAATGAGATAAGGGAGAGAGAAGGTGTTGTTTTAGAGTTGATCAATGAGATAAGGGAGAGAGAAGTTGTTGTTTTAGAGTTGATCAATAAGGTAAGGGAGAGAGAAGTTGTTGTTTTAGAGTTGATCAATGAGATAAGGGAGAGAGAAGTTGTTGTTTTAGAGTTGATCAATGAGATAAGGGAGAGAGAAGTTGTTGTTTTAGAGTTGATCAATAAGATAAGGGAGTGTGGGGAGTTGTTTGTTTGGAGTTGACTAATGAGGTACGGGAGGAAGAAGTTGTTGGGATAGAGTATATTAATGAGATTAAGAGTGGTGGGGAATATTTTTGGTGCAGAGTTGATAGATGAGATAAGGGTGAGAGGTTATTGTATTGGACTTGTTTAATGAAATGAGGGAGTGAGAAGTTGTTGATCTGGAGTTGGTTAATAAGATAAGGGATGGAGAAGTTGTTGTGTTAGAGTTGATTAATGACAAATGGGGAGGGAGAAGTTGTTGAGTTAAAGTTGATTAATGAGAAATGGGGAGAGAGAAGTTGTTGGGTTAAAGTTGATTAGTTAAAGTTGATTAGTGAGAAATGAAGAGAGAGATGTTGTTGCGTTAAAGTTGATTAATGAGAAATGAAGAGGAGAAGTTGTTGAGTTCAAGTTGATTAATGAGAAATGGGGAGGGATAAGTTGTTGAGTTAAAGTTGATTAATGAGAAATGAAGAGGGATAAGTTGTTGAGTTAGACAATACGTCATTGCATACATATGACAAAAAGACGCATGTGTTAGTGTGTGCATGTGTCATTTATATCTTTTCATAAATGCAAGCTAACATGCTTATATGTGAACTCAGGACCGGATTTAACGTTTTTTGTTGTTTGTATTTGTAAGACCAGTTTTAACGGTCTCTGTTGCTTGTGTGTTGTAGGGTCAGATTTAACGGTCTTTGTTGTTTGTGTGTTGTATGACCAGACTTAACGGTCTTTGTTGTTTATGTGTTTTGTAGGACCAGATTTAACGTTCTTTGTTGTTTGTGTGTTGTAGGGTCAGATTTAACGTTCTTTGTTGTTTGTGTGTTGTAGGGCCAGATTTAACGTTCTTTGTTGTTTGTGTGTTGTAGGGTCAGATTTAACGGTCTTTGTTGTTTGTGTGTTGTAGGGTCAGATTTAACGTTCTTTGTTGTTGTGTGTTGTAGGGCCAGATTTAGTGGTCCTTGTTGTTTGTGTGTTGTAGGGTCAGATTTAACGGTCTTTGTTGTTTGTGTGTTGTAGGGTCAGATTTAACGGTCTTTGTTGTTTGTGTGTTGTAGGACCAGATTTAACGTTCCTTGTTGTTTGTGTGTTGTAGAACCAGATCTAACAGTCTTTTTTGCTTGTGTGTTGTATGACCAGATTTAACGGTCTTTGTTGTTTGTCTATTGTAGGACCAGATTTAACGAGCTTTGTTGTTTGTGTGTTGTAGGGTCAGATTTAACGTTCTTTGTTGTTTGTCTATTATAAGACCAGATTTAACGGGCTTTGTTGTTTGTGTGTTGTAGGGCCAGATTTAGTGGTCCTTGTTGTTTGTGTGTTGTAGAACCAGATTTAACGGTCTTTGTTGTTTGTGTGTTGTAGGGCCAGATTTAACGTTCTTTGTTGTTTGTGTGTTGTAGGGCCAGATTTAGTGGTCCTTGTTGTTTGTGTGTTGTAGGGTCAGATTTAACGGTCTTTGTTGTTTGTGTGTTGTAGGGTCAGATTTAACGGTCTTTGTTGTTTGTGTGTTGTAGGACCAGATTTAACGTTCCTTGTTGTTTGTGTGTTGTAGAACCAGATCTAACAGTCTTTTTTGTTTGTGTGTTGTATGACCAGATTTAACGGTCTTTGTTGTTTGTCTATTGTAGGACCAGATTTAACGGGCTTTGTTGTTTGTGTGTTGTAGGGTCAGATTTAACGTTCTTTGTTGTTTGTCTATTGTAGGACCAGATTTAACGTTCTTTGTTGTTTGTGTGTTGTAGGTTCAGATTTAACGCTCTTTGTTGTTTGTGTGTTGTAGGGTCAGATTTAACGGTCTTTGTTGTTTGTGTGTTGTAGGGTCAGATTTAACGGTCTTTGTTGTTTGTGTGTTGTATGACCAGATTTAACGGACTTTGTTGTTTGTGTGTTGTAGGACCAGATTTAACGGACTTTGTTGTTTGTGTGTTGTAGGACCAGATTTAACGGTCTTTGTTGTTTGAGTGTTTTAGGACCAGATTTAATCTGTTCTTAAGCGGAAACTGCTGTTCTTGTTGAGTCTTGGCTGCTCGTATTAAAAAGTGCGCGCTTTTTCAGCATGCAAGAAGCACCAGGAGAGATGTCACAAACGTAATGAAAGAGGTTGCGGTGCGAAATTTATTTACAGAAGAACTTAATTGTATCATCTACATCTGGTCGTAGTAAATAAAGAAGTAATTTCTTAGCGGATGAATCTGTCTTACATTCTAGTTGAAAAGCAATTAAGTACTATTTTGTGACCTCGTCTATAACGTAGGTAGTGAGTGGCTAGTGCGCTGATTTTGTGCTAAAATGACTGGAATCTGATCTGAAACTGGCAATCATTGACTGAACAAGCTGCACAAGATGGATCATTATGTTTGTTATGTTGAACAAGCTACACAAGATGGATCATTATGTTTGTTATGCTGAACAAGCTACACAAGATGGATCACCCGACTTGTTATGTTGAACAAGCTACACAAGATGGATCACCCAACTTGTTATGCTGAAAGAGCTACACAAGATGGATCACCCGACTTGTTATGCTGAACAAGCTACACAAGATGGATCATCCGACTTGTTATGCTGAACAAGCTACACAAGATGGATCACCCGACTTGTTATGCTGAACAAGCTACACAAGATGGATCACCCGACTTGTTATGCTGAACAAGCTACACAAGATGGATCACCCGACTTGTTATGCTGAACAAGCTACACAAGATGGATCACTCGACTTGTTATGCTGAACAAGCTACACAAGATGGATCACCTGACTTGTTATGCTGAACAAGCTGCACAAGATGGATCACCCGACTTGTTATGCTGAACAAGCTACACAAGATGGATCACTCGACTTGTTATGCTGAACAAGCTACACAAGATGGATCACCTGACTTGTTATGCTGAACAAGCTACACAAGATGGATCACCTGACTTGTTATGCTGAACGAGCTACACAAGATGGATCACTATGTTTGTTATGCTGAACAATCTACACAAGATGGATCACTCGACTTGTTATGCTGACCAAGGAGAACGAGTATTGTCGGCATCCATGGTGTATAAATATAACATAATGTTGATGTTCATATTGTGTTAACATCAGCACATGCTTCTGGTAATGTTGTCAGCATTACGCCAGATCTATGTATCTTTCATTTAAAAAAATTCATTATCCATTTTTGAATTGATAAACTTAAAATTTGTTGATTGTGATCGTAGGCGACATTTTGACTTCTGAAGACCACGCCTCTAGCACTTTTATTGTACTGCGGGTCCTTTGTTTCATTAAAAACGTGTAAACAGCACGAACGAGTGCTGACGTGGCTATGTTTTTTTTATTGGAGCTTAATATTTCTACAATTAGATCTTTACGTGTTACTCTTTGGAACTCCTTAATATTTGTACCATTAGATCTTTACGTGTCACTCTTTGGAACTCCTTGATATTTGTACCATTAGATCTTTACGTGTCGCTCTTTGGAACTCCTTAATATTTGTACCATTAGATCTTTACGTGTCGCTCTTTGGAATTCCTTAATATTTGTACCATTAGATCTTTACGTGTCACTCTTTGGAACTCCTTGATATTTGTACCATTAGATCTTTACGTGTCGCTCTTTGGAATTCCTTAATATTTGTACCATTAGATCTTTACGTGTCGCTCTTTGGAATTCCTTAATATTTGTACCATTAGATCTTTACGTGTCGCTCTTTGGAACTCCTTAATATTTGTACCATTAGATCTTTACGTGTTGCTCTTTGGAATTCCTTAATATTTGTACCATTAGATCTTTACGTGTTGCTCTTTGGAACTCCTTAATATTTGTACCATTAGATCTTTACGTGTCGCTCTTTGGAACTCCTTAATATTTGTACCATTAGATCTTTACGTGTCGCTCTTTGGAACTCCTTAATATTTGTACCATTAGATCTTTACGTGTCGCTCTTTGGAACTCCTTAATATTTGTACCATTAGATCTTTACGTGTCACTCTTTGGAGCTCCTTAATATTTGTACCATTAGATCTTTACGTGTCACTCTTTGGAACTCCTTAATATTTGTACCATTAGATCTTTACGTGTCACTCTTTGGAACTCCTTAATATTTGTACCATTAGTGTGTCCGGTTAGCGCAATCGATAGGCGGTTGGCTTACCACGGCAACAGCCGGGGTTCGTACCCTGGCGAGGACACCTGGGTTTTACTAATTCCCTAAAAATTAGTACCTCTGAAGTCGGAGTAAATCTGGCTGCATGGCGAGGGGCATCCTGTAATGGGATAAAACAGACTTTACACGCAAAATTCAGTCCCACAAAATTGAGTGGGTGGGACTTCGTCAGAGGTCAAAGCTGACGAAAGCGAACGAACGTACCATTAGTTCTTTTACGTGTCATTCTTTGGAATTCCTTAATATTTGTACCATTAGATCTTTACGTGTCACTCTTTGGAACTCCTTAATAGTTGTACCATTAGATCTTTACGTGTCACTCTTTGGAACTCCTTAATATTTGTACCATTAGATCTTTTCGTGTCGCTCTTTGGAACTCCTTAATATTTGTACTTTTAGATCTTTACGTGTCGCTCTTTGGAACTCCTTAATATTTGTACCATTAGATCTTTTCGTGTCGCTCTTTGGAACTCCTTAATATTTGTACTTTTAGATCTTTACGTGTCACTCTTTGGAAATCCTTAATATTTGTACCATTAGATCTTTACGTGTCACTCTTTGGAACTCCTTACTATTTGTACCACTAGATCTTTACGTGTCACTCTTTGGAACTCCTAAGTATTTGTACCATTAGATCTTTACGTGTCACTCTTTGGAACTCCTTCCTCAATTCTCTGTGTGGCCCACCGACACTTCCGTTTGTTTACATTCGCCATCTTTATATCGCTAACGAGGTCCGAAGGGACTGAATTTTGTAGGAATATCACTTTTTCCTATTTTGTTTACACCGGCTGCTGTGTGCTCAGGTTCCCCCCACCAACAGGCAGATGTTCTCCAGCTTCAAAGATACTTTCTTATTTCATTTTAATAGTGGAGAGTTTTAACGTTTTGGGTATTTTTTTTTCCTATTAATTTTTCTCGGCCGGCCGCCATTTTCGACCTACTCTCTTCGGTTTCCAGCATTAAAGGTTCTTTAACGTGATTAGAATTTTTTATTCTAATAACAAAATTATTTTTTACATAATCACGGCTGGGGTGTTCCCCCAAAACTGTTAGGAACAACACAATTAACAATCATGAATATACGGACCTTCATTAATGGATGCTTACGCAGAATAAAAGGATGGAAATGGCAGGACAAAATCACTAACATAGAATAATGGAAATGTACCAGGCAAATACCAGTGGATAAAGAGATACAGCGAAGACGATGGCGCTGGATAGGACATACACTGCCGAAGCCAGCTGAGAGTATTACACAAGAGGCCCTTTTGGAATCCCCTGGGGAAAAGAAAAAGAGGAAGACGAAAGAATTCTTGCAGAAGACCGATAGAAGCAGAGATGAAGATGCAGGGGAGGACATGGAACGATCTCAAAAGAATGGAAAGAAACAGAATGACTTGGAAAGTGTTTGTTGAAGACCTTGCTCCACAGGGAGCTGAAAGGTAGAAGAAGAAGAACGTGATTAGAATGCACACGGGGCATCTTTGTTTTATTTCGCTGTATTCCGAGATGACACCGACTCTCACTACCAGAGATCAAGGGAGAGTAAGTCCACGGATACGATTTTATTTTTATTTTATAATTTTTCTACGGCTTTTGGTGGGAATCGAACCCGAGATATTCTTGTCCAGAAGCCGACTAGACCACTAAGCTGTTCTCTCTCTCTCTCTCTCTCTCTTTCTCTCTCTCTCTCTCTTCCTCCTTCTCCCTAAATTGATTTCAATTTTAAGCTCGCCATTGCCTCGTCTCATGCTTCATTTCCTTCTTTCCTCGCACTCAGACGAAGCAGTCAGTGGTTGGTTAACATTGAGTGTCTTGTATAATACACCAACACGTTCCTCCATTTGGTTTGTTTCGTGTCCATCCATCACAGGGTATCCCATGTTTGGCTAACAATTTTCATGTTTTCCGTTCCACTAATTAACTGTACCTATGAATTTCCTTGTTAAAGAAAGAAACGTGACTGTTTAAACGACGTAGACATAAGCCAAACTGAGAAACAGACACGGCAATAACGATTGGTAGACAGAAGTACGAGAAACAGACAGAGACAGAAAAACAGGAGAATAGATATATAATCATAAGATGTGGATTTGAGAAAAAAAGAGAGAGACTGAAAGTAACTGTAGAATGAGAGAATCAATGATATGAAGCCATCGAGAAAGAGAAATAAACAAGATAGCCAGAGACATAGAGATAGAGACATGTGAATTAAAAATAAAATTATAAGCCTAGGAGAGAATGCGTTATGAAAGAATAAAAAAGAAACATGAAAGTTGACAAGGTGATTTGACTTGGCTGAAATAAGCGGTTTGAGCACGCCGTTAGAGAGCTCTTGAATATTTGATGTCCCTCGACAGTCCTCGGAAGGGATGCAAACGCTTTGCTTTTTCAAAAAATGTCGCATTCTCCGCCATCTTTACCTCCTCTCTTTCTGAACCAAAGATGCTCTTATTAAGTTTCAGCTCCTTCCACATTTTGTTTTCAGTTTTAAACTGATTGTGTGCTTGTGGAGAGACAAAAAGACACTTAACGTTAGCGTATCAATGTTATAGTTTCTTTGTCTAAGAATATCAAGTGAAGAAAAGACATGATACTTTGAGCCCACACTTCTTCGTGTTTTGTGTATAATTAATCTTATATATCCATGTTTAAAGCAAGCCCTCATGTGGGAAACAACAGGTTAGAGGAAAAGAGGCCGACCCAGAGAGACCCTGAGACGATAATTGATTAAAGAGGCAAAAGCAGCAGGAAACGTCTCCCTCAATGAGATAGAGTTGATTGCACAGAACAGAGACAAAATGCCGAGATTTGATAAAATATCTTTACAAGGATTGAAAACAGCTAGAATAAACGATTAGATAAGAGAAAGAGTATCTGGGTCTATGCCCTATGGGCCGGCTACGGCTCGAAAGGTCAATATATAGATAAATAGATTAATGTATGCTGACTACCACGATTTTCTTTTAATAGGAAACGTCTTTATACAGAGCTTTGCAGCAAGAGGCTCTCTGATGATCAGAATTAGGGACCCCAGTCGAGCAAGGATTTCGGTCCTTTAGCGTCTTGACAGTCTAAGGGAGGTGGGCCCGCCTGGATCATGACTCCTAGGTGTCAACCTCCTGCTGCATTTAGCTGTAAGTAAAAAAAAAATGTAAAGTAAAGTAAAGAGCCCCCGTCACGCCAAATGGCGGCGTATAGGGAATATGGTATTAGTGGCCATAACTTTTACAGACATTCAGCACATGAGTTTTCGGGTAATGTGGTCGGTATTACGCCCGTGCCGTTTTACTTTCCCAGAAAAAATCCGGTACCCATTTAATGCTGGGTGAACCCGGCAGCCGTCGGCTGGGATCGAACCCAACCTCTTGTCCTTTGTAGTCCAGTTCACTAACCACTGAGCTATCGCGACTCCCTTTTTTAAAAATGTATGTTGTTTCTGTTAAATTACATTAAATTTTATAACTAAATTATATTTTTCAGTGCTTTAGTATTGCATTATTGTATCACATAAAATGTTATTATTATATTTGCTTATCAAAATGTAATTGTCAACATATCTCAAAATAAATCTTATCATTTACTGTTCACCTACTTTTGGTTCACCCTGTATATTATTAAGAGAGAAAATACAGGATAGCTTGGTGTCATGGCATGGAAAACAGTCAACAACAGAGCTGTTACGATGCACTGTAGATAGAAGATTGTGGAAGGACATGATCGCCTACGCCAAACGGTATGACACATGATGATGATGTATATTATTGAATAGTGGATTTCTTTACTTTCCTATCCAGTATCAATTATGATATATTATTTCACGGCATTCTTACATTTCATATATTGCTGAATGGTGGTCTTCTTGACATAAGCGTGCATACATTGTTGTAGGGGCCCTTATGTTAACACTTGCATTTATACCTTCTTACGAAGTGTGTGTTATTGGGCGTGGGTTTTCGCCACATTTTTAAATATTATTTATATTTGTGTATTTGTAATATCGAGTTAATCTTTCTTTTTTGTATATACAATACATGTTTATATAAGCACGTCAGTAGCGTAATGAAGATAGCACTGGTTCTGATATGAAATTAATTGGGTTTAATCTCTATTGATTCTGAGTTTAATTTAATTTGTTTATGAGTTATTTCTCACTTGATTCTGAATTTAATCTAAATTTTATTATGAGTTTAATATAATTCTATTCCGAATTTAATCTTAATTAATTCTGAGTTTATTATATTTATAATCTGTGTTTATTTTACTTTTTTTCTGAGTTTAATCTCATATGATTCTAAGTTTAATCAAATTTTGTTGTGAGTTTAATATCATTCTGTTCTGAGTGTAATCTCAAGTAATTCTGTGTTAATATCATTCTGTTCTGAGTGTAATCTCAAGTAATTCTGTGTTAATATCATTCTGTTCTGAGTGTAATCTCAAGTAATTCTGTGTTAATATCATTCTGTTCTGAGTGTAATCTCAAGTAATTCTGTGTTAATATCATTCTGTTCTGAGTGTAATATAAAGTAATTTTGTGTTAATATCATTCTGTTCTGAGTGTAATCTCAAGTAATTCTGTCTTAATCTCATTTTATACTTCCCATTCAACTCACCGATTTTTTTTTTAAATGGATACCTTTGATTCAGAATTGGGTAGGTTTTGAGACCGAGGTAGAGAAGTATCCTCCAATAACTGTTGTGATTTTGTAGAGCAAAGTTATACTTCTATTTCATAAACTACTATGACTGACAATTACAATTACATGCAGTGGTTAAGTAACTCGATTCCATTCTTTATTACTTCTATTGCAATCGACTGAAGCTTACTTCTTGTCATCATATGCTTGCTTGCGTTCGCCCGATGACTAAAGTATTCTAGAGTATTCGTTGACTGTAGAATTCATCTTCGTCATCCGCCCTTAAAAGGACGTTAAGTGGACGTGTCTGCGTTGTGTTGTGGTTTGCAGTATAACTGTTATATTTGCGCCTTTCGGCCCAACACATCCGACTTCAGCACGACATTTTTGAGTACCGGGTTGTCTTCCCTCTTCGATCCCTGCAGGCTTGGCCAGACTAGACAGGTTAGTCTGTTACTGGAGGCACCACGAACAGGTGGAGCAGGGTCTGGATGGTTTTGGTTCACCGATCCTGGCGCAAGCTATCAGCTGTGTGTCGCTGACAACTTCCAGCTCTGGTGCTGGGAGGCGTTATCACCATATGAGGACAAGAAATGGGCATAATTGAATTCGTGTCGTAGGTTAGAGCAAGCTGCGTTATCTACGTCGTTTTACACGTCACATCCGACTCAGGTCAGTTATTTTTGGGTATCGGGTTTCTTCCCTTTTTGATCCCTGCTCACTTGGCCAGATCGAGTCAACCATATCCACTACCACGTCCAAGATGTATCGTGCATCGTAGGATCTTGTCCAGTAGTGGTTCATTTACACTGACATAAACAGCGAACTATGAATCATCAATAGCTTTTTATTCTCTGCACACTCGACCTCATGGTTCTAATTTCTATTCTTCTACCTTTCAGCTCCCTGTTGAGCATAGGTATTCAACAAACACTTTCCAAGTCGCTCTGTTTCTTGCCATTCTTTCAAGTTCGTTCCATGTCTTCCCCATCATCTTCATCTCTGCTTTTATCTGTTTTCTCCGAGAATTCCTTGGTCTTCCTCTTTGTCTTTTCCCCAGGGGATTCCAAAAAAGAGCATGTTGTGTAATACTCTCAGTTGGCTTCCGCAGTATGTGTCCTATCCAGCGTCATTGTCTTTGCTGTATCTCTTTATCCACTGATATTTAAATGGTGCATTTCTATAATTCTATGTTAGTGATTTTGTCCTGTCATTTACATCCTTTTATTCTGCATAAGCATCCATTAATGAAGGTCTGTATTTTCATGATTGTAAATTTTGTTGTTCTCCATGTTTCACAGCCATATAATAAGATTGACTTAATATTGACTCTGTAACCTGACACATATTTAAACATTTCTTATAATAAGAACCAGCTCTGGCGGCCTCAGCTTTGACCAATTAGATCTGACACCGTGCATCATTTTTAACTCTAGTAGAAAGTAAAGAGCCCTGTCACGCCATGTGGCGTATAGGGAATATGGTGTTAGTGGCCATACTTTTTACAGACGTTCAGCACATTATTTTTGGGTTAATTTGGTCGGTATTACGGTTGGTAGCAAGCAATCATGATAAGTCAGTAGTTTGGTAAAGCATTAGTGTCTCATACTGGGTGCTGCTTTACTGAATATCTTTTCTCGTGACTGAATTTGCCAATCCTGGACAGACAGATCCATCCACAGAACGAGTAAGGTGTACCCGCGGTACCCGGCCTTGTCTCCTTTCTCTTCCGCCTTTTCTCTTCTGAATTTGACATCAGCACTGTCTCGACTAACACCATATTTCCCTATACGCCACTTGGCGTGACGGGGCTACTTTACTTTACTTTTTTTACTGTCTCGAAAGTTGCTGTGCCAATTTTTATGTTTGCTCTCCATGTGCTACGATCCACAGCCACATTTTCCCAGTTCCTTTCACTTATAGAAAATCCCCTCAATTATATATATATATATATATATATATATATATATATATATATATGTGTGTGTATATATATATATAGTAAAATAAAGTAAAGTACCCCCGTCACGCCAAGTGTCGTATAGGGAATATGATGTTAGTGACCATAAATTTTACCGACCTTCGGCACATGCTTTTTGGGGGTAATGTGGTCGGTATTACGCCTGTGCCGCTTCACTTTACCAGAAAAAAATCTTGTACCCATTAAAGGCTGGGTGAACCCAGAAGCCCTCCAGGATCGAAACCGACATCTTGTCCATAGTACTCCAGTTCACTAACCACTTAACTATTGCGGCTCCCAACTCTATAGGTGCTCTACTATAAAATGAGGTTTATATATTAATAATAATAGGTGCTCTACTATAAAATGAGGTTTATATATTAATAATAATAGGTGCTCTACTATAAAATGAGGTTTATATAATCATAATAATAGGTGCTCTACTATAAAATGAGGTTTATATATTAATAATAATAGGTGCTCTACTATAAAATGAGGTTTATATATTAATAATAATAGGTGCTCTACTATAAAATGAGGTTTATATATTAATAATAATAGGTGCTCTACTATAAAATGAGGTTTTATGTATTAAAACCTTACCAGTAAAGCGCCTTTTCAAATGTCCTTCTCTGACATGTCTCCACCACAGTGGTAGAAGAGCTATGTGACCATATCCCCAAGAGCTGTTCTAATGGTGGCAGTGCCACCCTAGCTGGACAAGGAAAAGCGAGACACAAACATGTTGAAATTGGATGCACTGGGCTTCAAGCTTTACGTAACATCATTTCATCATTGAGTGCCGGTTTCGGCATCGAAGGTTGGCTACCATGGAGCGCCATTCCACTTAGTCTCTTGCTTTGATGGTGCAGATTGTCATAGGCTGACATGTCCATCTTTTGATGTTACTCGTCCATGTTAGTGTTGGTCTGCCACTGCCTCTATTACCTTGTGTTTTCCCTTCCAATATTACTTTTATTAGCCTGTTGTGTCTTTTAATATGCCCGAAAAATTTCATTTGTTTTGTTGTAATTGTGTTTAGTAGTTCTCTTTTCATTTTTAGTTGTTTTAAAACTTCATCGTTTGTTTTCTTTTGTTTTCATCCAATTCTACCTATTCTTCTATAAATCCACATTTCAAAGGCTTCCATTTTCTGTTCTGTCTTAACGTAACAATGTAACGTAAATTCTCACCATGAAGGCGTCACAATCTAGAAGAAAATAATATGGTGTTCATCTCGTGGACTCCCCTGCCTGGCGGCGAGATTGGCGGTCTCCCCTGCCTCGGCAGGGTCTCACCAATGCTACTGGTGGTCCCTCTTTTCTCAGTGTTGTGGAGCCAAGGCACAAAGAGAAAGATCAAAAGCAAACATGAGCATTTAGAAGGTTCTTGTGGCAATCACCGGTACTGTGCCCGGACCAGATGTATGGAGATGTCACCAGCATGGAGCTGACAGACGCTTTCTTCGAACTCATTAATAGTGGCATCTAGAGTGTACATAGGAGAAAAACAGGGAGAACGAAGATGAAGAAGAAGGAAGAAGAAAGTAAAAAGAAGAAAGAAAAAAGAAGAAGAGGAAAAAGCAGAAGGAAGAAGAAAGAAGGAATAAGGAAGAAAAAGAAGAAGGAAGAAGAAAGAATGAAGTAGATAGAAGGAAGAAGGGAGAAGAAGAAGAATATTTTTACCCGTTTCGTGAGTCTAGAATTCTTCTACAGCTGAACTGTACAAACTACAAGATATGAGGAGAACCGAAAGGTTACAACAAACACAATGTTGGATCAATAGTGAACCTTTGTCTTCTAATAATATAATACAAAATCGACAAAAAATATACACAAGAGTAGTAAAATATTTGTATATTACATTTTGGTGTGTTTGCAATGTCGATTATTTAAACACAATATTACAACCTGTTGTAAACCTTACGACAGTCTGTCGTTCTAAGTACTCTGCAAGCACCAAATCAGTTGTTAAGTTCAATATCCACATAACATTTATAGTATACCGGGTAAGGACAGTAGATTCAATCAGAAGTCTTGCGCAGAATATGTTTAGTTGATAACAGTAAAGGTAAAGTAAAGTACCCCCGTCACACCAAGTGGCGTATAGGGAAATATGGTGTTAGTGACCATATATTTTACAGACCTTCAGCACATGATTTTTGGGGTAATGTGGTCGGTATTACGCCCGTGCTGCTTTACTTTCCCAGAAAAAAATCCGGTACACGTTTAAGGCTGGGTGAACCCGGAAGCCGTCGGTTGGGATCGAACCCTACCCCTTGTCCGTGGTAGTCCAGTTCACTACCCACTGAGCTATCGCGGCTCCCAGTAAAGGTAAAGGTAAATGTGAAGATAATGGTAAAGGTAAAGGTAAATGTGAAGATAAAGGTAAAGGTAAAGGTAAATGTGAAGATAATGGTAAAGGTAAATGTAAATGTGAAGATAATGGTAAAGGTAAATGTAAATGTGAAGATAATGGTAAAGGTAAATGTAAATGTGAAGATAATGGCAAAGGTAAATGTAAATGTGAAGATAATGGTAAAGGTAAAGGTAAATGTGAAGATAATGGTAAAGGTAAAGTACGAGACTTGAACCGGCGTCTTACCACGCGAGTTTACACCCATATGTGCTCGGCTGCCTATCCAGAAATGTTCGGATATTTCTGTATAGTGTCGCCTCAAGCATCGAGACTCAGATGCGAAGCGACATTCCTCACCTTCCCAGGGTAATACCCTAGTACCCATTTCTACCAACGGCTGGGTCGACCGTGGGGGGTATTTTTTTCTTTCTAACCACGAGTACAATTCACACTGCTCCCAGCGGGAATCGAACACGGGTTGTCCGAACGTCAGTAGTCCAGTCGGGTGGTTTTCCCAACTAGGTTATCCCCAACGCAGAATAAGTTTAGTTGGTAACGGTAAAGGTAAAGGTAGAGGTTAATGTAAAGATAATGGTAAAGGTAAAGGTAAAGTACGAGACTTGAATCGGCGTCTTAGTACGCCAGTTTTCACCCATATGTGCACGACCACCTTCTCCGAACACTTCTGGATATTGTCGCTTCAAGCATCGAAACTCACGATGCGAGGTGGCATTCCTCACCAACCCAGAGTAAAACCCTGGTACCCATTTCTACCAGTGGCAGACATTGATTACTAGTGATCGACAGTGGGTCAACCGCGGGGTATTTTTTTTCTAGCCACGAGTACAATTCACACTGTTTCTAGCGGGAATCGAACACGGATTGTCCGAACGTCGGTAGCCCAGTCGGGTGGTTTTCTATGTAGTATATACAATTTAAAACAGCAGTATGTATGTGTCTGTGTGTGTGTGTATGTGTGCGATTTTGTTTGTGTGTGTGTGTGTTTATCTGTATACGTGTGTGTGTGTGAGTGTGTGTGACCGATGAGCTGCACTAACTTCCACACACACAACTGAACGTGTTTGTCGTGTAGTCGATAACTTCACAAAAACGCGTTCCTGATATAATTACACAAGATGAACAGCGTTGCTGTGGTCACACGCTCTTGCACCTAATGCACTACAAGAGTCTATTTTTTGTTAAAATCAAAAGCGTCTTTTTCTCAAAATGTTTAATTACTGCGTATTTTTATTTGTCATTCTTTGTAACACACTTCAAAGTGCTGTATCGTGCGCTATCTTATCATTTTTTCCCCTTCTCCAATTCAGTGGTCTCAATGCGTATGCAAATATTCCAGTTAATTGCAAGATACTCTTTGGCTTCTCTCATAACTCTAGTCTATAAATCGATCTGAACAACAAAGTGGGTTGTGTGTGTGTGTTTGTGTGTGTGTTTGTGTGTGTGTGTGTGTGTATGTGTGCGTGATCTATAAGTCGATCTTAACAACAAAGTGGCGTGTGTGTGTGGTTGTGTGTGTTTGTTTGTGTGTGTGTTTGTGTGTGTGTGTGTATGTGTGCGTGATCTATAAGTCGATCTTAACAACAAAGTGGTGTGTGTGTGCATGCGTGCGTGCGTGCGTGCGTGCGTGTGTGTGTGTTTGTTCTATAAGTCGATCTTAACAACAAAGTGGTGTGTGTGTGTGCGTGCGTGTGTGTGTGTTTGTTCTATAAGTTGATCTTAACAACAAAGTGGTGTGTGTGTGTGTTTGTTCTATAAGTTGATCTTAACAACAAAGTGGCGTGTGTGTGTGTGTGTGTGAGTTCTATAAGTCGATCTTAACAACAAAGTGGTGTGTGTGTGTGTGCGTGCGTGTGTGTGTGTGTGTGTGTGTGTGTTCTATAAGTCGATCTTAACAACAAAGTGGTGTGTGTGTGTGTGTGTTTGTTCTATAAGTCGATCTTAACAACAAAGTGGTGTGTGTGTGTGTTCTATAAGTCGATCTTAACAACAAAGTGGTGTGTGTGTGTGCGTGCGTGTGTGTGTGTGTATGTGTGCGTGCGTGATCTATAAGTCGATCTTAACAACAAAGTGGCGTGTGTGTGTGTTTGTTCTATAAGTCGATCTTAACAACAAAGTGGTGTGTGTGTGCGTGCGTGCGTGCGTGCGTGTGTGTGTGTGTTTTGTTCTATAAGTCGATCTTAACAACAAAGTGGCGTGTGTGTGTGTGTGTGTGCGTGCGTGTGGGTGTGTGTGTTCGTTATATAAGTCGATCTTAACAACAAAGTGGCGTGTGTGTGTGTGTGTGTGCTATAAGTCAATTTTAACAACAAAGTAGTATGTGTGTGTGTATATATATATCTGTTCCATAAATCGATCTTAACAACAAAGTGGTATGTGGTGTGTGTGTGTTTGTGTGTGTGTGTGTGTACGTGCATATCTTTTCCATAAATCGATCTTAACAACAAAGCGATATGTGTGTGTGATTTGTCGTTCTTGAGCTGCTCGAATTGTCTCAATTAGTGATTTTCCTTTGTTGTTACATGTCTATGTCACTGCATCTATCCATCTTCTTCTGGGTCTTCCTCTTGGTCTTTTTCCATGCATTCTCGAGAAGAACGCCCTTGATGGTGATTGGTAAGGGTTCATTCTGACCAGGTGGCCAAACCATTTAAGTTGTTGTTGTTTTATATATTCTTGGCAGGGTTTTGTTCCTACCATTTTTCTTATGGTTTCATTTGGTATTCTATCTCTTCTTGTGTTGTTTGTTACTTTTCTCAAGCATCGTCTCTCACATGTATTGATCTTTCTTAAATGGGATTTAGAAAGGGTCCATGTTTGACATTCATAGCACAAAGTTGATATAAAAATGCTATGTATTATTTGTTATTTAGCTGGCATAGAAATGTTTGGATGTCTTAGCAATTGTGAAAGCTGGTATGTGACAGCATTTGCTTTTTATGTGTGTATGTCTGTTCCATAAATTGATCTTAGCAACAAAGTGGTTTGTGTGTGTGTATATATATATTTTCATAAATCGATCTTAACAACAATGTGCTATGTATGTGTGTATGTGTGTGTATGTCTGTTTCATAAATCGATCTTAACAACAAATTGGTATGTGTATGTGTGTGTGTGTATGCATGTTTACACATGTCATAATTATCACGTGCTGCGGCTGTAGAGGATTGTGTCACAAGCTTCTATAAATACATTGCTTTATCAATTCTGTTGCTATCTCCTTACCAAACAATTATCTGAAGTTATCTTGTAACATTTTTCTGTATACTATTCGGTATTCTTCGCTAGATTACTTCAGTTGTCAGACAAATCATTGATGGTCACATAGATTTTGACAGATAGTCATTGAGGAAGAATAGAAATTAAATTGTCAATGATTGCTTAACTTTTCATTTTTCTGTTTTTTTTTACTCTCTGTTTAAAAAATATGGAATTTTGTTTTGATAACTTTTGTTCCCCCTCCCCTTTTTCATCTTAGCCGCCATATCCTTTGATGTAGTTATCCGTGTTTGAATTTTCCATGCATTTTTTTCCTTCGTTCGCCAGCTTTTACCTCTGACGACGTCCCTAGAGACTAGGAACTGAATTTAGCGTGTTAATCCATTTTTCCCTGCCAGCCGTGTGCACAGGGTCCCTCGCCGCATAGGCATGCAGTTTAAATTGTTATTTTAGTTTCTTGCTCCCGTATTCGACATGTTTTTTGTTACTTTGTCCGTTATTTTGTTTATATCCATCCTATCATTAAATTGATCTCTTCGTTGAAATGTTGATAACTTTTGTAGTGGTATTGATGCAAAACTTGGTAATACTTTCTGTGTCCCTTCACCATAAATAGTAGTATATAATGTCTGCTTGTACGCGAGTCAAAGTTCCGTATGAAAATATTGGAAACAAAAAATATAAAAAAAACGAAATGCGAGAAAAAGAAATAAGTTAGTATCTCCAGATTCTCCCATTAATTTTCTTGATAATTTGTGCCCACTTCTTTGAATGTAATTTTTATGTTTAGACTAACATTTTTTTCCTAGGATTAGCGTAAAGTCAAGTATGTGTGTACATTTTTTAATATTTCTCCGCCAAATATTCAAATCGAGGCTTACCATTAAGCAATGCCACGTGCCTTCAGCTGTGTCACGCTGCTCCTTAAAAAAATTATGACTTTACGCGGTCAAGGTAACCTTCATTATCGCTACACTGATACAGTCATATATTATTATAATGGTTTTTCAATGAACAAAAATATTCGGGGGACTGAGATTTTGATAAACTTTATATGAAATATCGTTTTTCGTCACAGCCCTTGAATGCGTATTAAAGACCAATTCAAAATTTCGTTTGAATGAAACCAGAAACAATAAGAAACCATACGTCGTTACTCATTATTTACCTTTTAACCTCAAAAGTAGATTTGTGAAGGTTCCAATCTGTTGTTTTGTGTTTTTTTAATCTTTGTTTTTCTTTTTTTTTGCTATTGCAGCCTTTAGTCTGAGGGAGTGTGAGCCGTGCATGGTTGAGTATTGTTGCATTAAACTTAAGATGGCACCAGCTGGCGGTGTTCAGTCCCTGGTGTAACATCTTTGACTGTTGTCTTATAATTAATAAAGGCTAACCGGGGACCGTGTTTGCTGATTGTGTGTTAGCAACGAGGCAGTTGGTTACGTTGCGCCTTGAAAGAAATTATGTTTGCTCGGGAGAGGGCTAATAAGAAGGAGAAATGAAGTATACTGTGGACGTGATTCAACAAAGATTTACTAGGACGCACGCAAGTCGTTGTTGCTATGGCCATAATCAAAGCTCGCTCAACGTAATCAGTATCATTAGCATCAATTGTTTATGGTCTCATATACTCGCCCCCCTCCCCCCAACCCCAGTCCCTCGCCCACCTCAACCTTCTCTTTGAAATCTCCCAGTTTGTAAGAAATTATTTTATTTTCCAAGTCAATATTTTACTTTTATCTAAACTACATCTCAGCGTTCTCGATCTACTCCGTTGTGACTGTCACGAATTCGTTCATTATCTATACCAAGATTTGAAAATATACCTGACTTGAAAATGATGTCTGTCACAATTTTTATTTTGGTCATTCATACCAAGATTTCAAATCTACGTGGCTTGAAAATTATATCTGTCACAATTTTTATTTTGGTCATTCATACCAAGATTTCAAATCTACGTGGCTTGAAAATAATGTCTGTAACAATTTTTATTTTGGTCATTCATACCAAGATTTCAAATCTACGTGGCTTGAAAATTATATCTGTCACAATTTTCTCCATCATTCATGCCAAGATTTAAAATCTATGTGACTTGAAAATTATGTCTGTCACAATTTTCCCTGTCATTCATACCAAGATTTAAAATCTATGTGACTTGAAAACGTTGTCTGAAAGGCTGTCACAAGTTTTGTTTTTCGTCACTACTATCAAGATAAAAAACTATGTGACATGTAAACGTTAGCCTCTATTCCGTCACATCTACTCCACGAATTGTCGGTCTGTAAGTAATGAAGATAAGAGCACCACAATATTTCTCTTGTCGTGACTTGTGTCCCCTTTGTTTTGTTCCTTCCTTCCTCAACCTTAATTAGACATTGAAGCCTGTCTTGGCATTTTTTGTTAAAAGTAAAACACTCCATTAACGGCAGCCGTGACAGCTGTTTGTGAACTGGACTACAAAGGACAAGAGACGGCTTCCGGGTTCACCCAGACTTAAATGGGTACACAATTTTTTTCTGGGAAAGTAAAACGGCACGGGCGTAACGCAGACCACATTATCTAAAAAAAATTATGCGCCAAAGGTCTGTAAAAATTATGGTCACTAACATGATATATCATCATCCACTTGGCGTGATGGGGTTCTTTACTTATTTACAACATTAGCGATGCTTTTTTTGGTTACATGTTGATTTAGCGGATGAGGATATAACCGAAGCTGCAGGTTTCCATCGTTTCATGTTGTTTTATAAACTGTATAATATTCTGGTGAAGTGCCACTGTCTTGTATTTTTTTTTTTTGCCTTAATAAAATTACATGAACCGGACGGGGCATCTCACTCTTTCACGTACACATGCACTCTCTGACACACACATTCACTCTCTCTTTCTCTCTCTCAGACATATTCATTATCTTACATACACATTCATTCTCTCACACACACATTCACTCTCTCCCTCTCTTTCTCTCTCTCAGACATATTCATTATCTTACACACACATTCATTCTCTCACACACATATTCACTCTCTCTCACACACATATTCACTCTCTCTCACACACATATTCACTCTCACACACACATATTCACTTTCTCTCACACACATATTCACTCTCTCTCACACACATATTCACTCTCTCTCACACACATATTCACTCTCTCTCACACACATATTCACTCTCTCACACACATATTCACTCTCTCTCACACACATATTCACTCTCTCACACACATATTCACTCTCTCTCACACTCATATTCACTCTCTCACGCACATATTCACTCTCTCACACACATATTCACTCTCTCTCTCACACACATATTCACTCTCTCTCACACACATATTCACTCTCTCTCACACACATATTCACTCTCTCACACACATATTCACTCTCTCTCACACACACATTCACTCTCTCACACACATATTCACTCTCTCACACACACATATTCACTTTCTCACACACATATTCACTCTCTCACACACATATTCACTCTCTCACACACATATTCACCCTCTCACACACATATTCACTCTCTCACACACATATTCACTCTCTCACACACATATTCACTCTCTCATACACATATTCCCTCTCTCATACACATATTCACTCTCTCACACACATATTCACTCTCTCATACACATATTCACTCTCTCACACACATATTCACTCTCCCACACACATATTCACTCTCTCATACACTTATTCACTCGCTCACACAAATATTCACTCTCTCTCATACACACATTCATTCTCTCACACACATATTTACTCTCTCTCATACATACATTCATTCTTTCACACACATATTCACTCTCTCACACACATATTCACTCTCTCACACACATATTCACTTTCTCACACACACACATCACTAACTTATACACACATTCACTCTCTCTCTCTCGCACGCATTCACTCTCTCACACACACACATTCATTCTCTCACACACACACATATTCACTCTCTCTCTCACACACACATTCACACACACACATTCACTCTCTCTCACATACACACACATTCACTCTCTTATACATTAACAGCACATATGGAGGTCGCATGATTTTATTCAACTATTATGATTTCGTTAAAAAAAAATTTTTTTTGGAATAAGAATGTTTGAATAAAAGTACTATTCTTTAAAGTAATTGTCATAATTAAAATAATAACTTCACAAGAGTACTATTTCATACAGTATATGTAAAAAAAAAATGTTCATACATGTGATAGCTTCCTGTAGTAATGTTAAATGTCATAATAAAAATAACTTAATATAAATACTATTTCTTAATGTAAATGCCATAATAAAAATAAGTTAATACAAATACTATTTCTTAATGTAAATGTCATAATAAAAATAACTTAATATAAATACTATTTCTTAATGTAAATGCCATAATAAAAATAAGTTAATACAAATACTATTTCTTAATGTAAATGTCATAATAAAAATAACTTAATATAAATACTATTTCTTAATGTAAATGCCATAATAAAAATAAGTTAATACAAATACTATTCTTCAAACGAGTGTTAAAATTAACAATGATTTAATAAAATTGTTATTTCTGAAAGTGTAAATAAAAAAAATGTATATAAATTCTTCTTCTCTTGCTTTCACACTACGACAAATACTTTACATGTTATCAGCTCTACAAAAAGATCATAATCAGGTGTGGGTGCATTTTGTCGCTAGTTTACAGCAACTAAATATTTAAGTTCCTTTCGAACCGACATATCCGTCTTTGGAGTGGTGTTGATGCGGAAAGGTTGCCTTTCCTCTTAGATTCCTTCTCATTTGGCCAAACTGATGAGTGTGTTTCCATGAGCACCACTTTGAGGTGGAGTATGGTCTAGTACAGCCGTGTTCATCACTGGTGCTGACGCATAGGTCAGCTATAGGGTCATTTGCCACTCTCAGCCCAGGTAATGGTAGGCGTCTTGACGCTCAGCATAATGTATTATAGAATCATCATTAAGTACCATACCGATTGGTATAGACGATCATGTCCTTCTATAATTATCTGTCCACAGTAAAAAAAAGTAAAGTACCCCCCGTCTCGCCAAGTGGCGTATAGGGAAATATGGTGTTAGTGACCCTATATTTTACAGACCTTCAGCACATGATTTTTGGGGTAATGTGGTCGGTATTACGCCCGTGCTGCTTTTACTTTCCCAGAAAAAATCCGGTACCCATTAAGGCTGGGTGAACCCGGAGCCGTCGGTTGGGATCGAACCCTACCCCTTGTCCGTAGTAGTCCAGTTCACTAACCACTGAGCTATCGCGGCTCCTACTAATTTTTAGGGAATTAGTAAAACCCAGGTGTCCTCGCCAGGATTACGAACCCCGGCTGTTGCCGTGGTAAGCCAACCGCCTATCGATTGCGCTAACCGGACACCCATCTGTCCACAGTACATCGTATAAATTCTGTTGTTAACTGGTTACTGTGCCACAACACCAAGCTATCTAGTACCTTCCCTCTTTGTCGACCGCGATATCTTTCTCTGTATTTTGCCAGTTGTATTCAATTTTCAACTTTCCTCTTCTCATGATGTACCCGAAGAATGTCGTTAGTTTCTTTCTGATAATTTTAGTAGCTCCCTTTTTGGGTTGATCTCTTTGCTAATTTCGTCGCTGGTCTTTATAGCTGTCCGTGGAGTTCTCTACAATATAGAATAGCTGTGCCTTGATTGTGCTTGTTCGTGTTCTTCACGTTTTCAAATGATTATGTTGTGCCACGTTTTGATTCTGTTTCTTAATTCATGGAAAATCATTCAGCCCGCAGTGGCAATTCAACATGCTAATGTCACGAACAGGATAACAAATTATTAGAACTGAAAAGAGACAACTTTTATATTTTGAATAACATTTTGTTACATTAAAGTTGTAGTTTGTCTTCAACATTGAATTCGCGTTGGTTTGCCAGCAGCGCGGCGCCTGTGAAGGTCAAGAGTTTCACCCATTTCTTTGTGCGTTTTTCCCCCTCTATTTTTATTTATTAATACTACTTTTTTCTTAAATGTTGCACCCCTAAGAATTTGGCGCCAGATGCAACTGTTCCACAAGTCTTCTCTCGGGCTACGCCACAGCACCTAATAAAGGTTACAGTCATGGAAGGCCGTTTTATTTTATCTCCTGTCTTGAAAGTGCAAATTAATTCCTTATTTCATCTTTTTGTACCATCAATACACTGCTACCTAAGCCCTTTTAAAACTGTTGATGTTGTACAAAGTAACTTACTGTATAGCTTCAAGTGGATATAAAAGTTGAAGGAATAGACCAAAGGAATAGACCTGGAGACAGTTCAGAGCTACAACTATCTTGGACATACTATAATCGGTGATGGAAAATGTAAAACTGAAATAAAAAAAAAATAAAAAAAAGAATAGGAATGGCAAAAAGTCATTTTAATGCATGAAAAATATACAAGCATCAAAACAAATAACCCCAGGGCTAAAACTAAGAATAAAAAAATGTTATATCTTCTCAACATTCCAGTATGGTGCAGAAGCTTTGACATTAGACAAGAAAACAGAACAGAAAATTTAAACCTCTGAAATGTGCATTTATAGAAGAGTAAGAAGAGCTAGATGAAAAGAAAAAAGAAAACAAATGATGAAGTCTTACAACAACTAAAAATGAAAGAGAACTATTAAACACAATTTCAACAAGACAGATGAGATTTTTGAGCCATGTTAAAAGACACAACAGCCTATTAAAAGTAATCTTGGAAGGGAAAATTCAAGGTGAAAGAGGCAGAGGCAGACCAAGACTAACCTGGACCAGTAACACCAAAATATGGACAAGTCAGTCTATGACAACCTGCATTGTCAAAGTAAGTGACACGGCAGAATGGTGCTGGTAGCCAACATTCGATGCGGATACGGCACTCATTGATGTAATGATGATGACGTTAACTTGCTATATTTTTTTATATATTTCATGACATAAAAAAAAAGTAAAGTACCCCTGTCACACAAATGTGGCGTATAGGGAATATGGTGTTAGTGGCCATAAATTTTACAGACCTTTGGCACATGATTTTTGGGGTAATGTGGTCGGTATTACGCCCGTGCCACTTCACTTTCCCAGAAAAAAAAATCCTGTACCCATTAAAGGCTGGGTGAACCCGGAAGCCGTCGGTTGGGATCGAACTCTACCCCTTGTCCTTTGTAGTCCTGTTCACTAACCACTGAGCTATCTCGGCTCCCTATTTTATGACATATTCAACATAAACCTTCTGCGTAGCTCAAATTCTGCTTAATAGTTCATTCTTTAAGTTTCATCTGTTTCAAATACTTCATTATTTGCTTTCTTTGTCTACCAAATTTATGAAACTAAACACTTATTTATAATAGGTGTGGGAGATCTGGCTAGAGACAGAGATTCTTTCAGACTGGTTGTGGTGAATGTAACACTCTGCAAAGAACATGACCTGATGATGATGATGATATTTGTAGGGTTTGAATTTGTAATTCTGTCACAAGAAAATAGATTACAAATAAAACATTAAAATCAAAGAAAAATGTGTGAATCAGTAATGAGAATTAAATTACGCTAAAAAAAGCCATTATGGTTTTATAATAAAACAAAGTGTAACAGAACTTATAAAGGACAAGAAAGGGAAATGTTTCAGTGAATATACATCTCGCATGGATAGTGGATGTTGTTTTCCTTGGAAAAAAAGACGAGAGTGTCCTTATGATCAAATTATCTCAAAAACTGTTGATGGTGGTAACAAAATAAATGGCTCCCGAGACGTTTTGTCTCTACACAACCGGGTGTGACGAGCACGATGTGTGACGGAGTTAACTTTGGGAACAAACGAATAAAGAGCGATAAATGAAGGAAGACACGGTAGGAAAGTTAGACTGAAAATAGAATAAGAAAGTTAGACTGAAAATAGAATAAGAAAGTTAGACTGAAAATAGAATAAGAAAGTTAGACTGAAAATAGATAGTTAAGAAAATTAGACTGAAAATAGATAGTTAAGAAAGTTAGATTGAAAATAGAATAAGAAAATTAGACTGAAAATAGATAGTTAAGAAAGTTACACTGAAAATAGAATAAGAAAGTTAGACTGAAAATAGATAGTTAAGAAAATTAGACTGAAAATAGATAGTTAAGAAAGTTAGATTGAAAATAGAATAAGAAAGTTAGACTGAAAATAGATAGTTAAGAAAGTTAGAATGAAAATAAAATAAGAAAATTAGACTGAAAATAGATATTTAAGAAAGTTAGATTGAAATAGATAGTTAAGAAAGTTAGATTGAAAATAGATAGTTAAGAAAGTTAGATTGAAAATAGATAGTTAAGAAAGTTAGATTGAAATTAGATAGTTAAGAAAGTTAGATTGAAAATATATAGATTATAAAGTTAGATTGAAAATAGATAGTTAAGAAAGTTAGATTGAAAATAGATAGTTAAGATAGTTAGACTGAAAATAGATAGCTAAGAAAGTTAGACTGAAAATAGATATTTAAGAAAGTTAGATTTAAAATAGATAGTTAAGAAAGTTCGATTGAAAATAGATAGTTAAGAAAGTTAGACTGAAAATAGATAGTTAAGAAAGTTAGATTGAAAATAGATAGTTAAGAAAGTTAGACTGAAAATAGATAGTTAAGAAAGTTAGATTGAAAATAGAATAAGAAAGTTAGACTGAAAATAGATAGTTAAGAAAGTTAGACTGAAAATAGATAGTTAAGAAAGTTAGATTGAAAATAGATAGTTAAGAAAGTTAGACTGAAAATATATATTAAAGAAAGTTAGATTGAAAATAGATAGTTAAGAAAGTTAGATGAAAATAGATAGTTAAGAAAGTTAGATTGAAAATAGATAGTTAAGAAAGTTAGATTGAAAATAGATAGTTAAGAAAGTTAGATTGAAAATAGATAGTTAAGAAAGTTAGACTGAAAATAGATAGTTAAGAAAGTTAGACTGAAAATAGATATTTAAGAAAGTTAGATTGAAAATAGATAGTTAAGAAAGTTCGATTGAAAATAGATAGTTAAGAAAGTTAGATTGAAAATAGATAGTTAAGAAAGTTAGACTGAAAATAGATAGTTAAGAAAGTTAGATTGAAAATAGATAGTTAAGAAAGTTAGACTGAAAATAGATAGTTAAGAAAGTTAGACTGAAAATAGATAGTTAAGAAAGTTAGACTGAAAATAGATAGTTAAGAAAGTTGGACTGAAAATAGATAGTTAAGAAAGTTAGACTGAAAATAGAATAAGAAAGTTAGATTGAAAATAGATAGTTAAGAAAGTTAGATTGAAAATAGATAGTTATGAAAGTTAGACTGAAAATAGATAGTTAAGAAAGTTAGATTGAAAATAGATAGTTAAGAAAGTTAGACTAAAAATAGATAGTTAAGAAAGTTAGACTGAAAATAGAATAAGAAAGTTAGATTGAAAATAGATAGTTAAGAAAGTTAGAATGAAAATAAAATAAGAAAATTAGACTGAAAATAGAAACATTAAAAAAGTTAGACTGAAAATAGACAGGCACATTTAAGAAGGTAGACTGTTCTAGACTGAAAACAAACAAAGACCAATTAAAATTTAACTAAAATAAAATGTTTGCAAAATGTAACAAGGCGAATGTTATTTTGAAGCAGAGGTATCCGGGGTTTCCCCCTTCTGATCTTAGGCTTACTTCTTTAGATAACGATAGTTCGATTGTGTTCTCTTGTCTTTGGGCCAATAAAACAATTGGTTGATTTGGTCTCTAATGTCTAGTAATAAAATCATTCCACCATACGCGGCCCGAGGCCATAGCTGGAGGAATTATCTAGGACTAGAGTGCACTTGAGCAGTTCCTGTTCTGGCTTCAGAGTTCTGGGAATTTCGTGCTTTCCTGGAAAGAGACGCACATCAATTTTCAGCAGAGAGCAGACAATGAAACAGGTTGTCTGTGCTTGCTTGCTTTCGCCCGATGACTAAAGGAGTACACCTCTTCATTATCTGCCCTCAAAAGGACGTTTAGTGGGCGTGTCTGCGTTGTGTTGTGGTTTGCAGTATAACTGTGAT